>BMAO01021527.1:0-89208 GCA_019973975.1 Trichonephila clavata
ATTTAAATTTTTTTTTATATTATTTGTTAATTTCTCCCATTAGTTCACTCTCTCCCTTTGTATATATAATATACCTTGTTCAAATTTTCAATCGTAAATAAAATACTTTCTATTCATCCATTCAAAATGGGAATTGAATTAAAATTATTTTTTATATTACTTTATATTTATACTCAGAATAAATGTACATATAATGAACTAAGACCTTTTTACTCTAAATTTGCGTAATACTTTAAAAATGATTTTACATATAAAAAAAAAGAAACAAATTTAAAAGTCAGTTCTAGAATTGTTTCTATCCATGATTTCATTAAATACACTCACTTCCAAAAGTTAAGCACGGAGAGGAAAATGCTAATTTCCGGAAGCCAATCAGAATTGAAGAGGATGCAATTCGCTGCAGAGGTAGATGGAAGTATACAAATATGTTAGGTAACTGCCAGTCGTGCTTTCATGTCAAGAAATATGCAAAAAGGGCAGTCTTATAATAAGCCAGCTTTATGAAGGGTTACAGAAGTTGATTGTAAGTGCTGATAGAAGATGTTTAAAACTTTCGTACAGTTTGTTTTCAAGACATACGTGTTTCTATAACTTCCAGAAAACGAATGGAAGATTCTGAGCGCTGGCGTGCTGTGGGGCGCATTGAAGCACGACAATCGATCACAGATGTTGCTCTTTTCTTCGGCGTTCATCATTCTGTAATTTCACGTTTATGGAAACAATTCCAAACCACACAAACAGTTGTCCGAAGGCCCGTAGGCGGTCGCCCAAGGGTTACAACCCCCGCGGAAGATCAATATATTGCTATTGTAGCCAAGCGGAATCGCTGAGCGACCTCCACACGTGTGACATCTACGGTTACAGCGTCCATTGGTAAGGCTATATCTGCAGCTACTGTACGCCGAAGATTACATATGAATGGACTGTATGCCCAGGTACCTCGAGTTTGTGTTCCTCTATCCGTCCAATTATGAGGGGCACGATTAAAGTGGTCCGGGAACATGGCAATTGGACTGTGATTGGGACAATGTCATGTTTACCGAGGAGTCAAGATTTGCTCTGGAGCAAGATGACAAGCGTATAAGGATATGGCGTAAGGCAAGGAACATGCAATCAGCCCCAAAACATCACCGGGATGCATTCTGGCGTGGGCAGGTATTTCATTAAGATACCGCACCGACCTGCACATCTTTAAACGGGGTTCTGTGACGGCTGTCCGGTATCGATATGAAGTCCTAGAACCCATTATGAGATTGTACGCTGCAGCAGTTGGTCCTACTTTTGTTTTAATGGACGATAACGCACGTCCCCATAGATCTGACATCGTCGATGACTACCTGGAGAGTGAAGGGATTGCGCGTATGGCATGGCCAGCATATTCACCCGACCTTAATCCCATTGAAAATTTTTGGGATGCTCTCGACCGTGGTGTATCTTCGCGTTTCCCACCTCCAGCCACTCTTATTGAGCTGGAAACTGCTCTTTTAGAAGAATGGCGATTGCTTAATTCTGCGGTGGTTGACTACCTAATTGAAAGTATGGTCAGAAGGTATAAACTTTGCATACAGATGAGGGGGGATCACATACCCTATTAATGTCCTTTTTTTTCATTTTATGCTGTTTATTTTCACTTTATACATAATTCTATTTAAGTCTCCAGTATGACATTATCTGACAACTTACAAAAATTTAATATTGTTTTCATTTCTGTATATAATTATTGATTTTGTTTTATGTATAAATATATATGCTACTTTACTGCCAAATTTTGTGTCAATCAAAGCAATATTTGTTGATTTTTTTGCATTTTACATCTTTGTGCTTAACTTTTGGAAGTGAGAGTTATTTGTTAACTATTTTGTGCATTGAAAAATGTGTGTTTGTAAAATATTTTACATATTTAAGTAATGCTTTTTTTTAAAAAAAAAATGTCTAAATGGAAATATGTATTACGAGATATTGAAATTCATGTCCAAGTTCTACTAAAAAGAAAAAAACATTTGAGCTAAAAACTTATTGAATACACTAGAACGTCGTTTATCCGAACGTTTATTATTCGGAGCGTCAAATATCGGAACCAAAGCCCGGTTACGTTTTCGAACAGTCCCATGTTCAACAGTTGTTAGGTGTGAGGCCAAAAGTGACGGGAAACCCCAAGGTCAGGGACATTTGGGGAATTTCAGTTGTGTGATTTGGTAAATACATGCGCGGCATATTAGGTCAGTTTATTTCCAAGGTATACGTGCTCTTTTGTTGATGTAGAAACCTGGATGGCATGAGATGCAGAAGGCTGTGGATTTCAAATGCTAAATAATAACGAGATTGTGACTTCCGTGCAAGAAGAATCCGACCCTGTCGACGATGAAGACGAAAACAACAACATCGAAAGTAGCAAGGTCCATCAAATGCTAACGCGTTTCTGTGTTAGAGACAGATATGGAGTGGTACGAACAACAATCAGAGTGCTGTCCTACTCAACTACAGCTGCTGAAGAGAATCAGAGACCTTGCAGTGAAAAAACGAAGGTGTACAATGGTACAGCGGAAAATAAGTGATTATTTTCCACAAACAAGGTAAAATTGCCACATTTTGCACCTATTAAACTTTTTCTTCAAGAACGTTTCCCGCATGTGATGATTTTCAATATTTGTATAGTGTCCAGTATCACACACTGCATGGATAGCATTCGGTTATCCGAACAATCGCATATCCGAACGGTGTCCGGTTTCAATTGATTCGGATAAACGACGTTCTACTGTAGCTAAATATCTTATTCTAGTAATAGTTCTAGAAAATAGCTTAAGTATTGTTATTAGGCATAAAGAAATTCTATTTAATTGTTATGAGGGATATCAACATCTTACAGTCATCAATAACTCAAGTCTTTTACTAACAAATATGTTGCGCAAATCATTAAAAATACCATTACTGATTTGCATCATAAACTCTCTAGGAATAAATAAAAAAACAAATGCCAACTGCAACATTTACTCCTTTAACACTTTATCTAAAGCATTATGATTTACTGCAGTTTTTTTTCATGTATTTTTTTGAATCATTACATTAAAAATTAAGGAATATACATGAACAAAATATTCAACTTTGGGAAATTTAATCCGTTATAGCTAATTAATTAAAGATATCCAACTGTATAAAATAATTACATACACTGTTTGCTTAAAATAAGTAGTCAAATCGTTTTCTATGGTCTTCATTAACATACAGAAAAAAATAAGGCACTTATCTTTTGACATTAACTACTTTTTCGGAACAAAAATGACAAACTTCGCAATCCGATCAAAATGTCAGCTGAAAACGCAACTTCTGCTATAAAACTATATTCGCCTTCCCCGTTAAAATTCTCATCACAGAACCCGCGCTTCCATATATCTTGGAAGAGGGGATATAAAAGAATTTTCCTGCTAAGTATCGTCAGATTATTCGTAAAAATGGTTATTCTATGTAATTTTAAAGTGAGTGGTACTTAAGTATCGTCGGTAGATAAAGGGTTAATGTATTAACAAGCCTTACCACGTCCTAGGAAACCGTCTCCGATTAGGAAGCTCACATTTTTATTGTGTTCACACACAGCTCCACCCTGTCTTCATACACTGTTTTCACTTTGGAGGTTGACGCGTATCCTCCCCCTGTATTCATGCACCAATTTCACTTACGATGCTGACGCGCAGCTTTACCTTGTCTTCAAGCACAGTTTCCACATAGGAAGCTGACGCATAGCTTTACCCTGTTTTCCGTCACCGCCATTGCTTAGGAAGCTGACGTCTTTTTTTGTTGTTGTATAGACATAGTTATATCTTGTCTTCTGTTTCTCTTTATGTATCTGACGGTTTTACAATGTCAACATAGATTTATCCTGTCTTCTGATTATTTTGTATTCATGTTATTAAAAAAAAATACTTATTTTATCTTTTAGGAAATAAAGTGCAAGGATTCGCTGCAGGAATCACATTTGATAAAAAAAAAAGATATTTTATTAGAGTTATATATATATATATATATTAAGAGAAAGAGTATTCTTGTACTCAATCTTGTAATTTTCCACTTTTTTATGTTCTAAACTAGACGTTACTAACTAGTTTAAGGAATAAACAACTACGTTTTTTATATTTTAAACTAGTTTCATGATATTATATAAATATATACTGTTTAAATGTATATAAATTATTGATATCTTAGTATTGAGAACTCGATTGTATTGAAAAATATTCTTATAATCCTTGATTTAAAAAGGATAGAACTTCCAAATAATTTCTGAAATTGAAGTAGAATTATCTTTTACTCTCTCGTAACCGCCTTCCTAGTGGATTTCCACAAAACCTATTTTTAGTAAATCTCTACTCAATAAAATATACATGCTTGCCAAATTTCAATTATAAATCAAATAAATCAAAAATGGAGGTTTTTTTATATCAATAAGCTCTAGTAACCATCTTTGAGATTCGATTTCTGTAAGACCCGTTCAATTCAGCAACAGAGACATGTATACTAAATTCCATTATTGCAGGTCTAGTAGTTCGAAAACGGGCATTTTCTTTTTTTATCAATAAGCCGAAAAAGATTTCCTACCCCCCATAGGAGTCGACTTCCGTAAAATTCTTTCTTAGCGAATTTCCATTCAACAAAAGTAAACATGCATACTAAATTTCCTTTCGATAAGTAATAGCTCAAAAACGAAATTTTTTTAATAATTAAGTCTTTGGAGCTCCCCATTCCTCCTTTCCCCTCAGTAGGAGTGAATTTCCGTAAAATCCGTTCCTAGCGGATCTATATTCAACAACAACAACAAAAACATGCCAATAAAATTTCAAGCCTGTACGTCTAAAAGTTCAAAAACGGTAATATTTATCTCGAATGCCCCTTAAGCCCTCGCAACGACCTTTCGGGTAGCTTCTCAAAAAAAACTTTTTGTAGTGAATCTCTACTCCATGAAATGAACGGTACCACCCATTTTCTAGCATGTGGGTTTAATAGTTCAAAAACGGGAATATTTATCTATAACACCGCTTAAGCCATCGCAACCGCAACGCCCCTTTTAGATTGATTTTTCGCCAAACTCTTTTCTTATAGTGGACATATGATCTTTTAAAGGAAAATGCTCCCCAAATTTAAAGTTTGTAGGTCTAATATTTCAAAAACGTTGTTGTTTCTAATGCCACCTGTCTGACGGTGTCAGATCGAGGCCCACGAAATTCATGGCAAGGAGCTAGGTCGTTAGCTTTTAGCACCGTGCAGGTGACAGTACGATTTGGCTCGGTTCATGCACGATAGATGGCGACACCACCTCCATAATTTAGGCATGGAACTGGAGGGAAGGGAAATATTCTCCAGCCCCCTGCACCCGTGGTTGCTGCTACGTCCACCCACAGGACTTTCGGACCCACTGATTTAACGAGCCCGTACTCCGTGTGTACTTGGTGATATCGGGCATCGAACTCAGGCCTTAAGGTCTGGCGTCCGATACTCTAACCACTAGGTTACCCACGGGATATTTGTAATGCCCCTAAGGGCTCAATTTTACTAACTCTGAAACAACCTTTGCGGGCCTGCGTCCAACCATTCCTCAGTCTTTAGGAAGGCAAAACACATACATTTTTATTTATAATAAATATTTGTTTCACCAAAATATTATCTTTACGAAATGTTCTCAGTAAAATTTTAAAAGTGTATTTTTTTCTTCAATTTTAAAAGCAGTTTGTTTTATATTACTTAATACACAAACATATTATTAATCTAAATAAAAGTGTGAAGAGGAAACAATTTTTCAATATATTTCACGTTAAGATCTAAAATTAGGCTAACATTTAGTTGCAAAATACGCAGAAGATTCTCATTCCCTTATAAACATTTTAATTCCATACAGAACACTGGTTTTAAGTGAAAATTTTTCCTCAACGTAGTTGACAACAAAAACAATATATAGAATAAAACAGGGACGTAGCTACCGCCGTGTAAGCCGTATCAATGATACGGGGCCTAAACACGAATAAAATGTTACACACTTTCAAATAAGTTTTATTAATGCGATCCTTTTCATTTATTTAAAAAAAAAAAGAATTTTGATAAGGGGCCTAATCAGGACTAACTACGCCAGTGGAATCAAATTAAATGGAGAATATAAAATGTGACTGCTGACAACTTGAACAGACATCGACTTTGACAGTTTTGGAGGGGAAAAAAATGTCAGTACAGCAGAACGGCGTTTATCCGAACATTTATTATCCGGACCTAAGTCCGGATACGTTTCCAAACAGTGCAGTGCTCTACAGTTGTTTCGTGTTATACCAAAAGTGGCGAGAAAACTCAAGGTGAGAGATATTTCGGGAATTTCATTTGTGTGATTTGGTAAAAATCTGCGTGGAATATTAGGTCAGTTTGTTTCCAAGTGACGGGGTGTATACGTTCTCTTTTGTTGATATACACTGCTGGCCACCATAAATGCAACACCATGAAGGAAACACGCAAATAACATGGAATTTACAACATGCATTAGCGGAGGTGAGAAATGCAAATGATTAGAATTTCAGCGCAGACACACATCACGCACACCTGTGGCGCCACCTCAAAGCGCTATTTAAGGCTTAGAGATTTCGACGATTTCAAGTTCGGCAATTGTGTTTTTCTTGTGGTTTTTTCAAAAAACGATCAGTTATGATCAGCTTTTGATCAAGTATCCGAGTTCGACAGAAGAAGGATAGTGGCCTACCGAGATTGTGGATTTTCTTTCAGGGAAATCGGTAGGCGTGTTGGACGAAACCAAACAACTTTAATGCGGATATGTGACCGTTGGATGCAGGAGGGTAGGACGGACCGACGTGGTCGATCGCATCCACTTCACGTGAGGATAGGCAAATTGTGCGCATGGCAGTGACGGATCGCTCAGTCACATTACGAACCATAGCACAGCACATTGAGTCTGTAACGCATCATTCAGTGTCTGCGCGTACCATTCGACGCCGTTTACAGCAGAGTGGTCTGTTCGCAAGACGTCCATTGGTTGGTCTACCCTTGACGTAGAGCCACAAACGTTTCCACCGCCAATTGAGCGATGAAAGAAGGATGTGGGCGACATAATGGAATGAAGTTGTCTTTACTGACGAGTCACGCATTTGTCTGCAACACCACGATGGTCGGATTCGAGTCTGGAGACACCGTGGAGAGAGGATGCTGAACAGCTGCGTTATGTGCCGCCACACTGGTCCTGCACCGGGTGTTATGGTATGGAGCAGTATTGGATATCACTCTCGCACTCCTCTAGTATGCATTGCCGGTACTTTAAACAGCCAGCGCTACATCTCCGAGGTGTTGGAGCCAGTTGTCCTTCCTCACCTTCAGGGCTTGGCCACAGCCATATTTCAACAGAATAATGCGCGACCACACGTGGCACGCATTGTCCAAAGGTTCTTCGTCAATTACCAGATTGAATTGCTTCCCTGGCTGGCACGCTCTCCGGATCTTTCGCCGATAGAAAACATGTGGTCCATGGTTGCTCAACGATTGACCCAGATTACACGCCCAGCTGCCACACAAGATCAACTTTGGCAACGTGTGGAAGCTGCTTGGTCTGCTGTACCCCAAGAACCCATCCAAAGTCTCTTTGAATCAATGCCGAGGCGTGTGGCAGCGGTGATCTCCAACAATGGCGGCTACTGATTCTGGCAGGAACCACACTTCACAGAAGTCTATAAATTTAATCATTTGATACTTGGTCAACATGTTATCTACAAAATAAATTTTGTTGTGCTATCTCTTATCTTTCTTGGTGTTGCATTTACGATGGCCAGCAGTGTAGAAACCTGGATAGCATGCGATGCAGGAGACTGTGGATATCAAATGCTAAATGATGACGAGATTATGATTCCCGTGCAAAAAGAATCCGACCTTGTCGACGATGAAATGGATGAAGACGAGGACAACAACAAAGAAAGTAGCAAGGGTTCATCATATGCTGATGCGTTAGAGATAGCTATGGAGTGGTACGAACAACAATCAGTGTTGTCCTACTCAACTACTGCTGCTCAACAGAATCAGAGACCTTGCAGTGAAAAAACGAAGGTGTACAATGGTACAGCGAAAAATAAGTGATTATTTTCCACAACCAAGGTAAAATTGTGACATTTCGCTTTTTGTTCAGGCACGTTTCCCGCATGTAATGATTTTCAATATCCGTATAATGTCCATTTTCATATACTGCATGGATCGCATTCGGTTATCCGAACAATCGTGTATCCGAACGGTGTCCGGTTCCAGTTTATTTGGATAAACGACGGTTTATACATACACATACATGTATATATTCATCTCAGTCAGCAAATCTAATTCAATGGAAAGTGACACCTGGAGCACGAATCAATGCTATTGATGAGCAAGTTACATTAATTTTAAGTTAAAACTGCTTTTACATAAAATACATATTATATGTTAATCTAATTCAAATAATTTTAGGATATATACGCCTAAGGGCAGGATATGGTTCCCCGAAAGCTCTTGATATTTCTAAGGATTCCATGAGTCGACAAAGTTTGAAGACCACTGAATTAAAAGAATATTTTCTAAAGCATAATAACTTTCTGCTCTATGTCCCATGAAATTATAATTTGTAATACATGACTTCATTGTTAAAAGATCTTCAATCTTTCAAAGCAGAGAATTTTCTTAACATGAGATAGCATTTAGTTCTCGCTTTAAATTTGTCATTACAAAAACTTTAATCTCATGAATTTTTGAAAAGAAATTGAAACAATTAAATTTCTTTACATAACATATGCAAAAAAAAAAAAACTAACAAGTATAGATACATTATGATAGGATAAAGTTTAGAAAAATTCCCGTAACTCTTTTTAAAATCTTTAAGAATAGATGAGTATATAATTATAAATATTTATTACAGCTTACAAACTTTGGATGTATCAAAATAGATAATTTATATGATTAAGACATGAAGTATAAAATGTAAAAAAAAAAAAAAAATATCTCATAAAAAGATGAGAACACAATTTGGCAAAAATTCTGCTTTTATTATAAAATCATATATATACTGAAAATTTATAGAATTAATATTGCAGCAATACATTTTCCAACACTTGGTCCCAATCATTTACCTACAACCATATAGCATTCCATGTATTTATTTCTATTTTAATACATTTTATGATTTTAACAGAAATCATATAACTGAACATTATCTCAAAATAATGTTGACCAACATCAAAATTAACTCTGTATGAAGAAATTCTTTTTGTTTACTATTTGTTCTTTTGCTTCTTTGAAATAAGTCCTAGAAACAAATAAATAAACAAACAAAACATTTTTTTGCATCACAACTAGAAATGACACATTTTATTTTTGTATTGGAAAATCATAATGTGTGAACTTTAAAATCATTTTAAAACCAGAATTGAATTAGCTGCTCCATATTTAAATTTTTTTGAACATAATTTAATGACACATTATAAAGAAGATATCATGAATGTCTTGGAAACTTATCAAGTATATAACAGTATATACTAAATGATCACTGAATAATGACCACTTATGATATGCAAAACAAAATTTTTGACTTCTCAAAATTTTCAAAACATATTTAAGCAATACAAATTAAATTTCTTAAGTTAAGATTCACTTTTAAAAAGTTTATCAAAATATAACTAAGCTTCTTAAAACTATGTTACACAAAACCCCTTCCCTCATTTTTTTTTTTTAAGTTTTTTTTTTTAACTTAATGCAAGAAAATATAACCCAAATCCGGAACGTTTTTTGCAATAAAAGAAAGTTTCTACATAAATATTATATTTAGATTTTACTATCCTTTAGAGAGAGCCATATTGTTACACATTTGAATTGGGCTCTTTGACAATAAGTGAAAACTAATGTAAGCAATGTTTTTTAAAAATACAACAGTTAGCAGTTTTTTAAAGGGAGTGGGAATGCTGGTTTAAAGGACACATTGATTTTAGTTCACTCGATTTGAAAAAAATGCTGCTTAAATGAAACAAAATAGATTTAACACAAATCTATTTTTCTGCATACAAGTATTTTAAAAAATCAAAGTTTGAAAATGTGAACTTTGAGTCACTAATATGAAACTCCGCCATTTTAGAAGCATTGTTCCATCTTGCTAAGTTGTGAAAAAGCTCACCATATACAAATTGTACACAGACTAAGTGATAGCAAAGGAAAAATTACTTGAATGTAATAGTTTATCAACAGGAAGAAAATATGAATTGTATGGTTCATTTAGCTAATTGAGTATGACTCACTACTAAATTACAATGAAGTGCAATTAATCTGCAGCATTCTCAAATGTTAATGTATTATGTATATTACATGAGATATGTGTGTGATGTCTTTCTGGATAAGATACTGAACATTTAAACTCTCTCACACTGATAAATATCTTATTGTCTTGCAACATATCTAGAATGCTTAAAAAATAATGAAGGAAGATAAATCCGCTATATTAAGATGACCTTTATGTCTGCACAGCAGGTGCTATATGAAGATTTTTATTCACCGTACTAATTCTAAATGCTTTCAGTAATTAGATAATTGGTGTCTTATTAAAAACCTACAAATTTTTTTTGAAAGACTAAATTGTTATTAAAGTGGTCAAAAATTCAAAGTAATCACTCAGCATACAACAGATGGTTTAAAAAATAAATATAACTAAACTAGATACCTTGAAAATTTGATAAAATTTAAAATTTTTTAAACATATGTATAACAAAGTAAATATAATAAATTCATACATAAAATAAATTTCTGAAATAAATCTATAAGTTGAAAAAAATTAAGAGGAAAAACTTAGCCTCTAAACAATAAATGCTTCATATATACAAATTCATCAGTAAATTAAAAACACCGGTTTTAATACAGAACAGTTTTTAGCTGCACTGTAATTTGGAATGTAAAATAATCACATTCAAAAATGCTCAGCAGAAAATCACAATCTCTAAAGGCTCACACAGGAATGTTCATACATAAACAGAGTTCACAAAAAATACTGAACTAAAAAATTATAAATATATATATATATACTCTTTAAATAAACATCCAACAAACAGTTACAAAATAACTATTTTTTAACATTTTTGACATAGTAAGTCATATTTAAGATACACATAATTATATATTTGACATATTTAAGATACACATAAATATAATACTAAGTATTTGTTTTTACAAATAAAAATGAAAGTCATGTTTATAATTCAAAAAGGAAAATTTTTCCTTATTTAGTATTTAAAAAAATGTCAAAAGAAGAAATTGATAAAAAAATAAACAGCAATTTAATTTAGTTTGTTAAATAACACACAGCACCTTTTATATTTTGGACTGTCATAAATAATCTTTTGTAAAATGATTCCTATAATATATAACAGATGTTAATATAATATCACAAGCATTCTTCAAAATTTAAAACAATACAATAGCATTGAAGAATACTTCTTGAATGGAATGATACAATACACAAATGAAAATCCATAATTAGAAAGCAATAACATTAAACAATCTTCACAATCCTTGAAAAATTAAATATTCTGTGAAAGATTATTCAAAATTTAGTGGTCTTTACAATTTACAACATTAAAAAAAATCACATTGATTAATATATATAAGAGGAATATGTAATTTTTATTTATTTACAGTAAATAGTTTGAGAATTCAAGATATATTTAATACATTGCAAATTAAGACAGTTAATGTATGTTAAATTATTCATTTGAAAAATGAAAATTGAGAAAAAAGCCACATAATAGTTAACTAATTAAAACAAAGTTGTGTGTGTGTGTGTGATTTACAAATTTTAAATTTGATCATTTCAATTAAAAACATTTGAGAACATTTCTCTCTGAATTACTTGAGGGTTTATTTCAATTATGGATGGACTTTGATCTGAAATTTATTAGATGAAAGTATTTTTCAATCACATGGCTTGCAATTTTCAATTTTTACTTAAAACATTTCATAGCTTTTTTTTCCAACAGTTCATAACCTTCATAAGAATAATCCTTTTTGAAATCAGAAATGTACTGCATTTTTACTTGAATCAGTCAGTCACTTACAATCAATTCTCTGAATGCTGTTATTTTACGGAACTTTTCTATTTAAACTTTTTAAATTAAAAATACATGAAATCATAAGAAAAAGGCATGGATATTGCAATTTAAAATTTTAACTATACAATATGTTTTTACAGTGATAACAGCCCTGAAAATTTTAGAAATGTATTATTCATCAAAGAACATTTTTTGCTTTAAATACATTATTACATTCTTTTTTATAAAAAAAAATAAGCAACTATTTTTAATTTCAAGTTTCTAATTTTATGAAGTGTTTGACTGAAAAACAAATTTTGAAACTTACATTTATACATTGGTCTATTTAACATGATAGTGATAACATATCTATCACAAGCAATTATTGCAATCATTCAGCGACTGCTCTGATGATATTTTCAGCATAGCAAACCAATCAATGACCAATCTTTGAATGACAAATGAATTTGTGCGAAACTCAAATACTCACATGAACGGTATAAGAGTGATTGTATATAACTCTTTAAAAATTGATCACCATTATATGGAAAGTTATTCAAATAATAAAGTAAAGGTAGACCCAAACGATATTTCAAAGAAGCAGATTTTACATCATAATACACTTTTATTCAGCAATATTTTTTTATTGTGATTACGCTAACATCAACATTCAGAGAGATTACAGTACATTCCTGATGTATCATCTTAGCACCAAAGTACAGATTTTCATTTCACATACCAAAATAGACCAATTCAATGTCATAATAATAACAAATTACTTTTACTAATTTTCTATGACTATAGGTATTAAGAGAGTCACTATTACTTAGATCTGGCGAATCTGTATTCAGAAGCTGTAGCTACTTCCGAGTGACTCTTCCTAAAAGCGCTGCCCTATATGTCCTGATTGTCAAAATACTCTAAAATGGAAATTAAAATTTTTTTAAGCTTGGTAGAATTCAGTTAGTTTAACTTGCAATAGAATTCAAGAGCTGAGTATATTTTTATGGATGGAAGAAAAAAACTAATCTACCTTGATGTTTAATAATATATCATTATAATTTGAAAACTATCTCATTGTATCCGAAATTGCATAAGATATTTAACATAATCTACATGTATGAAAACTACTATATATTTATGTAAAAAATCTTAGTTAGAGTTTCTAAAATAAGAAGGCTGAATTGTGGCAGCTCTTTTGTTTTTGAAATCAGAACAAAGATTATGTATAAGAAAAGAATGTGGCAGTATTTCTTTTATAATTTAGTTTCATTATTTTTCCCCCCAATTCCAGGATATATATATATTTTTTTTGTCACACTGCCGACTAAATTTCATAAGATATGCCATCTGTTTAAATCTTTCAATGTTCAAATTCTTTCTTTTTAATGTTCTCATAATATATTTTTTCTTAATTGATACTATATTATTGACATTAGTGCAATCCTACCTCACAGTTTTATCTGATGAATAAATACTATATAAAAAGCTTTGAAACAGCAGCTTCTACCTTCTTGGTTATGAGGAAATGATCTTAAAACAATTTTTAGGAGGACCGGATGGGGAGGATATGATTCATTTATCCTGCTTTATATCTCATGACATAATATATATGACATAAACTATAGTGCTCTCTCTCTATGGCACAGTTTTTATTATCTTTTAGACCAACACTAGTCTGCAGACCAGAGGTAAAGATTTATGCTCTCTGAGGGTAAATATTAATTCAAGTATTGAGTATGTATTCTATAATTTCTCAATACAATTTATATAACTATTCATTATTTGATATAATGCAATGACACACTTTTGCAAGAAAGTTAAATATTTGATTACTCAAGTTTTCCTAGATTGAAGCCTTATCAAATATCATAATTGTGAATTTTTAACAGAAATATATGACAGTGCGTTTATTCCATGGGAAAGTGAAAACACAAAATTCATCTTGAATACATAATTTTTAGTAAAACTATTTTCTTAGTGGATGTACATAAATACCAGAGTTTAAAAACTTAACCATTATGTTATGCAACTAATTAAAACTGAAGCCACTATTTCTTTCAAATATTTCCTGATAATTCAAAATATTTCTTTCTAAAATTCCAAGTAAAAAAAAATATAGTTCTTAAAGCTCCCTGTCAGTTTTTCACATAATTTTAGCACTTTTTAAATAATTCTGACTCTAGCATTGTATATTTTAATCATGCTCTGTGGTAGAATTTTCAAAAATAAATACAATTAATTTTTTAAAAAATGACGTAACAAAACACAACAAGAACCTCTACAACCAATGTATAATGCAAGAGAATCCCACACATATCATTGGAAGAACTGATTTTTCATTAAAATATACAATATATGAAGGTGGGAAAATACTGAATAATTATTGCCACAATTTTAAATTTGGAAGAATTTTTGTTTAAAAGTCTTTACACCATCAATACCAAAAATTTCAAAATGATAAGATAACATTTTTTAAGCAAGCCATGTTCAGATTAAACATAGATGGTAATTTTTTCATAGATTAGAAAATGTATAAAAATGCATAATTGTGGTCCAAAAACTTATGAATATTATATTTTGAATTTTAAAAAAAAATGTGCATAATGAATATATATATAATACTTTGGGGTTCTATAATCAAAATAATATTGACTCAAACAATTATGCAAAGAATTCTACCAAGCTTTTGTCTCTATTTTCTAGTTACGATGGCTAGTGTTCAGGTCCGTGTGAATGCAGGTCCATTATGTAATATCTAAAATCTAAGTAACAAACTTGCATTACTGATGGTGCACAGGAGTATTCATGTATAAAAACACATGCACTATTTTTTAGCAATAAAAAACCTCACAGAGACAAGTACACACCATACACTTTGTAACACTAAAACATTAGTTGCTTCTTGGAATTCTATATAGCATAAGATTAGTGTCTATCATGTAGCTATGCATATGTACATTATGTACACATGAACATGGTATTACAATTAAATTATAAAATGAACACAGCATGGCTTGTAATTGACTGGACTTTACAAAATTAATGAGCATATTTTTGATCACTCTGTTATATATTCAGCACAATATAGAACAAATCCAGCACTTAAATTTATAAAATTGGAAAATGTAAGTTTATTTTTCACTTTTTATTTAAGAAAGATAATGAAACATGCTATAACGAAACTTACTATTTAGCATTAATAAAACAAGGAGGAAAATTTACAGCAGAATCTCTTAAGTTGACCACCTTCTTTGGTTTACCTAATTTTCCAAGACTAGAAGTACATTCAACATAATTGCATACCTTTTTATTCTGATCAACCAGTGAGTTGTATCTTGGTAATTTGGATTATGATTCAAAATATAAATTTTTTCCTAAATTGAACACAGCAGCAAGTTTAGGAGCAATGTCATCAGAAGTCTTTTACATCAGCCTTATTCTCTCTCTCATTTAAGTTCCCTAAAACCCTTTTTTCAATGAACTAAATAATTATTTTGTCATATTTTATTAATTGAGTTAAGCCTACTGTTTTATGTTTTATCAAATGTCAAGAAAGAACTCATGAATGACTAGTCAGAAATTAAAGTACATCTTAAAACTATTAAAAATATTTATATCTAAGAAAAAATAATTTAAGAGAAAAATACTTGATTTAATACTAAAAACGAAAATTAGCTCAGAATATCTTTGTTTCTTAAAGGGCAAGGCTAATAAATTGTTTACAGCTCACTGAAGAATTTGGATAAATAAGAGTATAAAGTTTTATGCTACAGCATATGCACATTTTTCTGAACTTTTATGATATATGCATATGCATAGTCACTAATAACGACTATATAAAAAATAAATATACTGTATGTGTTTCAGAGCAATAAAACTAGTTTTATGTTGATCACTTTGTTCTTTTGGTAGTCAACTTATACAGGTTACACTGCAGTTTGAGGACAATATTTATTAAATAATTTATTATTTGAGAGATTTTTAAATGATTTTAGACTGCAAGCTTCAATTATTTTTATCCATAGGATACTTAAAAATTAAGTCCAGTCTCTATATCTAACAATTACACAACTAAGCAATAATTTATATCAGTACAAATGAATTTTAATTTACATTAAGATTCTTTTAAATGAGCTCACATAAACTAGAAATTATCTATTTAAGTAAATAACATCTAAAGAGATTTCCAATATTTGAATGTAAGAAGTCAATTTTGAGCAATATATCAAGAACAAAATATTTTCCTTTGATATTATTGTTAAATGGCACTAAAAGTTTTTAGCATTTTTACCCTGGTTTATCAATATATATTGCTAGTACATCTTTATATGATACATTAGAGCATAAGATTACTTTCTAAAAGCAATTTTGTGAAAAATATAAATACTGTAATGCACAACCAACAGTTATATATAGAGTATATATATGTGTATATATTATACAACACAACTGCTAAAAACAGCATCTTCGATTAAATGTTTTACACACACAGTTCATAAATTAAAAACAATACAATATTGCATGAACTTTTAAAATTATCAATCAATGTACACACAGTAAAAAGTATTGCACAGTCAATAAAATAATGTATCAACTAGTGATACTATGCAACTAAAAATATTTTGTCATTTTAAATAAATTAAGTATATCAATTCTGCTTGGGGGTGAAGAATCTACATAAAAAAGACAATAGTTTGAAATGTAAAATAATTATCGTATTTATACACATTCTAGCCATACAATATTACAAGGTAATGTATTTTGAAGATCATATGTTTTTAAATATATTATAAAAAAAAGGAAGGAAAAAAAAACACTTCACGTAAAACAAATGCAGTAACAAAATTTAATACACTTCATAATGCTCAATAAATACTGAAAGTTGTCTTCTATTCATAATGTAAGTCACTTCATTAAAATGAGTAAATAAGCATTTAATTCAGGTAAAATAAACACAATGGTAGGTGTAATAAATATTGTGACATCACCCCCCACACTATTTGAAACTATTTTTGTATATTTTGTTAAAAAGAATACAAAATGTACAGAAAATTGTAGCATTGGATAAATTGCTATAAATGCTCAAAAAGAGGTTAGACAAAATCTTATCTGATTTCTAAGAAAATGCAAATCTTACATAACTACTAATTTTTGGAAGTGAATTATGTAATTTCAGATACTTTTCTAGGCAATTGAGAGCTGAACAAAAAAATGTGCAAGCAAATAAATGCAATTTTTGGTATACATATAGCTAAAAAGGCCTTCTCTAATGCATTAATTAACTTAATGACTTTTTAAAATGTACATGAAAAAATAAATGCTACATTAAATTAAATAGCTTTTACTAAAATAAATGGAAAAATATATTTTTTTAATATTTCTGATTTTAATTTACAGTAATAAAAATCTCTTGAACTGAAAAGCGATGTAGAAGTGCTCCATTTAAAGGTCTTTAATAAAATAATTATTTAAAATGTCAACATTGCTTTTCTAAATTTCTGAGATAAGTCACTAAGCCATAATTATCACATAAAAATGCTCTGTGTGGGAAGAATTTTAGGTTTTGATTATCAGGGCACATATGATGCTTTTTTTAAATATCACAACACTTTTAGTATCACATTTCAAGCAAAACATAAACACTATTAAAGCAACTAAAAATATATACCAATAAGTATTATTTGTGTATTTTACAGATAAAAGTAAAAGAGATATAAAGAAAAATAACTTTCAAAAATTAAGAATAAAAAGTTCAATAATTTCATTTATAATAATTATCACGTAATTGGCACATTGATATTTGCTTAAAAAATAATACAGTAAAAAAAATTGGTGCATAGGTAGTTTTAAATGGTACTATTATAAATGAAATACAATTAAATCTAATACTTAATGAAAACAATGTGTCTTTTTATTCAAAACTTCACCAAACATAAAGAACGACTGGATAGCCCAATGTTTACCTATTACCCCTGTGCCTAAGGTAGAATTCCAGAATCTTGAATATACTTCAAGAGGCATGTTTATAACAAAATTTGTTTTATTTTCCAAACAATCCTAATCAGTTATATTCCCACACCAAATTGAACTTTCACTACTGAATATATCATTACTTCTTAGTTTCTATCAACCTTCAATTTAAAGTACCCCATGTCAAACATTTCATAAAATTGGAGAGGGAAGATTTTTAATTGCAACTTTTAGTTATTGCAATTGAAATCAAATACTTAAATGATAAAAAAAAACATCACTTAGTTATATATAGCTTCATCTCACATCAGTACTTCATTTGCTGATTAAATCAAACTCACAAAGCATCCTGATTAAAATTCACACATTTTTCATTGCACTTTATGGATTCCTCCATATAATTAAGATTCTTCACCCCTCTAGCAATAAAATAAAAGTGATTCTGTACATATCTTATGCATTCTGATTGATGGGGTGGGTAGACTCGACACTCACAAAGTGAGCAGGAGGAGCATGAAGGAAAAAGAATCTTCCAACCACAGACAAAATGAAGCCTTCTCCCAAAAGCAAGGCACTTCTTATGTCTGTAAGTTAACGAAAATAGATTATCTTAGTACATGAAACAAAGTTATTTTAAAAGCAAATATATTTATACACAAATTCATTTAAAAAAAAATTACATTACTGCTGAAATATCAAACTTAATAGAAAATGCTCACAAACACCCCCCCCCCCCCAAATTAAGAGTTAAATTCAGTAAAATAATGTATTCCATATAATTTCTCCAATTAATGTTTACCTATAAAATCAAACTTTCAATAATATAATCTAACTCATGTGTAAGAATAATATCACATGAGCTTAAGCATTACAATGCGTTAAAATAATAATAAAGATTAGGCTTAAATTTTTTTCTTCTATTTTGTTCTTTTTCCCTTTTTGTCATTTTAAACTAAGAAAAAACAAATTTAGAAAATACATTTGGATATTTATATCTTAAAGGTTTTAATACAAAGTTAGACAAATTTGAGAACTTTTTTTCCTTTTCTATTAATAAATTTATTTTTCAATTAGGTGTTTTAGAGCTGTTCTTAACTGAAGGTGCCCCATTGCGAATAAACTTAAAAAAAACTAATTCACAATAAATATGTCAAAAGATATAGAAAGACACAAATTTTTTTCAAGAAGCATATTTGCCATTTTTACACATGCACACACAAACGATTTTATCAAAATAATATTCAAAAATTCAGTTATTGTAGATAAAATATAGCATACAACAGTAAGAGATTAATGGGAACATTTCTTTAAACCAAGATTATCAATGCAATAATTTTAAAGTGTTGAAAAAATTAATTTCTCTTTCATCAATAAATTGTATTATAAACACTCCATATTTTCTTTTTCAATGGCATGCTCCGGGACTAATTATTTATCCATAAGCAATTTATGCAAAAGTTTCTAATATGGGCTTTTTTAATAAAATAAAAAAAGGAAGAAAAAAAAACTATAATTTTTTTAAAAGATGATTCTTAATAGAAAAACCGAAATGAAAAGAACTTACACAGAGCTGTCATCAGTGAAGAAACAGGTGGGTGGCAGGGAAAGAATCCCAGTCTTCCGAGTGTGTCAAACGTAAAGAAGTGGAAGCGGACCAAAATGAACTGCAACTGCAGGGAGAGAAACTTGCCATGGATGTGAAATCCAGAGAGGAGCTTTGAGGTGGTTTTCATGAAGATCACCAGACCATACACTCCAATGAAGAATGAGGCAAAGTTCAGACCCACAAGATATGGTGCAGCATTATCTGGCACAAACTATTTAAGTGCAAAAAAATATTTATCAAAATTTTCAAGTCAGAATTCAGCACACAAAAGATAACAATAACCTAAATATTAACTGACAGAAACTTGTATGATGATTCAAGAAGGGCTTTAACCTTTTTATAATGATGTACTGATCAACAAAAACATTTTAGAGATGGGTGTGTCATATATGCATCCACCCCAAATGTCACTGGCAACCAGATGATTACACTGGTGAATCATGGTTCTTATTGATTTACAGGAAGGGTGTCATTTTTTTTAAATGCAAATGTTCAATTAATATAAGTTTAAACTTCAAAATAGGGCTGCATATCCACTACATTGAATTTAATTGAACCTCTAGTGTTTTGACCTTGCGTTTGTGACTTTCTTTCTGATTTTGCTATTTTGTTTAGATTTGGGAATGGGAGATATAAAGTAAACTAAAACTTAGCTGATTCACAGCTTTAGATGTATGTGAATTTAAACACTAGGCAATTTTAAATACTTCAAATAAGGTTTTCTGTTTCATCTTTTTTCTTTGGGGATACAAACATTTCATTCCGGTTTTAGGCATTCCTGTTTTTATTCAGTTTTTGTCTTTCTTAGTTAGTAGACTGATGTATTTTTTGTGCTCTAGTTTTGTAATAATTAAGGCTTTTTTGAAGACATTTCCCTAAACTAAATATAAAAGAAAGAGGAGGAAAATGAAGATATGAAATTTGCATACGAACAGTAAGAAGTGAACAAAAAGATAAACTTTTACTCTTGTATTCTGTGCAATGCCTGACTTTGTATTATCCTTGCTTTAAAGCAGGGGTAGCCAACCTGCAGCACGCATGCCACAATGTGGCACGGCAGAGTTGTAACAGAGGCACGTGAAAACTGAATAAAATTTTTTTTTTACAATTTTACTTAAATGTGGTTGTTTTAGGGAAAAAAATTATTTTAAATAAACTTAAAAATGAGTTACAGTAGAAATTTATCATCTAAAGAATGCACCTACATTGTTGTGCGAGTTACCTTTCCAAAGATTTTTTCACTTGCGAGATTTTGGAATTTTAGGGAGCGTATACATATATTAAAATATCTGGAAGAAAACACTGGATTGCCCAGTAAGTACCTGCTATTTTAGAATCTAGAATGAAGACAGGCTATGTAATTTAGCTTTTCTTACCGATATTATGGGATATTAAAATAATTTAAATTTAAGATTATAGAGAAAATATTGCATTTTTCCTATCCTAGTTGATCGAATACCTTCTTTTGAGGCCAAACTTTTACTTTTTCTCTTGATTTTGAAGAAGAAAATTAACATATTTCACATTGATTTGGGAACTATCTATCAGATTTAAAAATTTGATATCCATTTTTGCAGGATTCTTTCAGTCCTAGGATTGATGATTTTCAAGATGATAAAAAAAAGCAGATCTTTTCATAAATCTTTTATTCAATTTCTTCGCAAAATTTTAATTGTTACCCACCTGAAATCCAAATCGAAATTATTGTATACAGCACCATATTACATTGAAAATAAAATATAAGGAATTTTATTGAATTTCAGAAATTTTTATTAACAAGCAATTTTTCTAATTTACATGATTTGGCAGTCAGATATTGTTGTAGATTTGAATCAACATACGTTTGTGAACAAATGTTTTCTATCATGAACATAACTAAGTAGCATTTTTTCACCTTTTCATTTGTTGGCAAAAAGTTGGAAGAGGCACGCTTAATTATTTTTTACCTAAAAGTGGCACTCTTCCTAAAAAGGTTGGAACCCTTTAAGACTATCATACACTGTCATTTTGAATTATTAAAATGTATGATATTTATAACATCAATACTTAGATGTGTTTAGCCTAAAAAATTAAGATTAAAGATTCTTTTTTCTACAAAAGATTTGTTTTTCCTTCAAGGTAGATTTTTCAAATAGATTTTAATGAAAATATTTTCAGAAAGTCTTCATATGACTATGTTATGTGTAGTTAGTTACGATTTCATGAATAAATAAAGAAATTGGTCTAAATATGGTTTAGGATGCTTTTCCCCCCCTCCAAATGTTAGGTTTGGTGATGTGAAATACCCCATCCTCTTAGATAATCATACAGTAGCAGTGTATTATTCCCACAGAAAAGTGCATTGAGAGGCTTATTATGGGGTAAGAGGATCAAGACTGGTGCATATATGACATACCATTGTGAAATGATTAAAGCTACTTTAAAATGATACAAAAAATTATAAATTAGAGAAATAATCATTTATTAACCTTTTTCTTAGCACTGCTAAAAAGTTAAAAATATTCAAACAATTTTAAAATGTAACGAACAAGAAGTATATAGAATAAAAAAATTTGGTTTCTATGCATCACTGAAAATATTCTTGCTTCACATGAATTAAATAACTAATTTTGATGTTATTAACTGATTCTATATTTCTGCATATTACTTTTTCATATAAGGATATTTTTCATAAACCTTTTTATTTTATGTGATAATGAATTTATGTCATCTCATGAACACTCTTTAATATCAAGGTCTTAAAAAATGGATTTTATGTTTTTTTTTTTTTAAGATCAACTAGTGAATAAGGAAAACCCAAGCCCCCTGTTTTGCTACTTTACAAATTTTGCCTTAAATCTAAAGTTGCATTTTCATACATTTTAACAATAACATTTCAGTTCTTTGAATTTTTTGAAAATTAAATTTATATTACAGCAAACCAAAATCTAAGAACTTTAAAAAATCCAACCTGAATTCATAAAATTTTTTAAAAAAAATTAAAAACTGAAAATCAAAACAGATGATAAACTTAAGTCATAAAATAATTAATATTTAACAGAACAATAATTACTTAACTATTTTTATTCAATTTCAGATTAATTCATTATGTAAATGTGTGAAAATTTACACACACAGTTTAAGTCATTATCATAAGATATTTTAACAGCTTAAATAAATAAATCTAAACTACAGTAGCTGTTTCTCCACTATCATCCACAATGACATACTCAGATAATATGATAGTAAAATATTGAAAATTACAAGAAAATATACTTACTTTTAATTCCTTAAATACCCCATATTTTGAACAGACAGTTGCAATAATAAATAAGATGACTGGCGTTAAAAAAAATTGGTATATACAAGCTTTGACTACTTTGAAACGCTGCCTGTAAAAAAAATAGGAATACTAAATATTATAAAACCGATTTTGTATACAAGTCTGCTCAAAATATGTCAAACACTCTTGGAAATGCTATTTATTTTATACTAACACTTCAATATTTGGTGCACATTATTTAGGTTATAATTATGTATCAAGAAAAATAAAACAATTCCATTAAAAACATATTAGTTTATAGCTTTATACTATCTTCTGAAAATTAACATTTCTTTTCTAAGAAATTCATATGAATTCAAAATATTTTATTACTTGCAACAATTACATTATTTTTCATTTGAAAAATTTACAAACTGAGTACCAATTAATTTCATAATTTTTCTGGAGTCAATAAGAATCTTTCCAGTAATTCCACTGAAAGTTTGTGTTAATAAATGTTATATTTAGAGAATTCAAAAATTTTCCTTAATTCACAGAACATTTACAATTAAATTACCATGCAAGAAATCACTGAATATTAAAGTTGAGGGAAAAAATCTACATAGTATGATTTTCTTTAAATTCCCTATTTAAAAAACTTTTATAAAACATGAAACAGATTTTTATGGTATTCATAATATAAAAAACTTACTTTATATAAGAGTTCAAAAATTTAATTTTGTATCAATGCTAAAAAAATTTAAAAAAAAAATTTTAAAAAAAAAACAAACTGTTTATTAAATGAACCTTATTCAAACAAGAGGATTCTTGAAAATTATTGATTACAAAATCATATTCTGTGTTAAAACCACATGGTTTGCAAGACAAATAAAATTCAACAATTTTAAATTGATTTTCAACAGTAGTTCTCAAATTAAGGAGTGTGCACCTCAATGGGTACATGGGAGGCACACAAGCAGCACTAAAGTGTACGAGTGGGGAATGAGTGAATATTAACATTGCACTGTTCAGCTACACAAAGACTTTTGGTGATGGACCTCATAAGTTTGAAACATGGTCAAATGATGAGGACAACATCTGAGCCGGTACTCCCCCTCCTAACTACCACACCACACCAATGGGAGGACGTTTGAGCTCTTGACAAATGTAATGTGCATTGCTCTCCAACATGGCGGGTCTTTAGTGGTGCTGGGCTCGAACTCATGACACGCCAGCGACAATCCAATACCTTGACCACTAGGCTACCGCAGCCCCATATGAGTGGAGATGGGGAGTTTATTAACAAATACTTTAGAAAAAGCATCTATAATTCAAAATTAATTGTAAAATAGAATGAATTCAAGCATTTGCATGAAAAGTCAACAGGCAATGAATAAAAGAATAAATTATTTTGAAACTTTAATGAAAAAAATTGTTATACTACTATTTAACTACTGTGGCAAATAATAGCAAAAAGGTTGCCATTACAATAGTTACTGCATTTGTAATTAAGATAGTAGCTTTTTATTGTACTCATTCTACCTACAGCAAATTTTTATAAAACAAAGAAAATGACAAGTATTAGAAGATTCTTAATATGGACTAAAAAATTCTCTTTCTCAGTTAAGGAACAGAGACAGTAAAAAAGGTTTTATCTGAATTTAAATTGCAAATTTCACAGTTATAAAAAATAGATAAGTTAACTACAATTCTACATCAGTAAACAGTTTTCCAAGTTTTAAAGTATTTTAATGACAAATGTCTTATCTTTCCATTATTCTGATTAATACAAAAGAAAAAATAAAATTTTTACAATAATAATTTAAAAGCACAGCATTACATTAGAGATTTTGAGATGATTGGAGTATGGAAAGGAAAAGATTAAGATCTGTTAAATCTTAATACATATCTCTATTTTAGTCCAAAGCTTTTCTTGGTAAAAGAAGAGAACATGTGGAGGTATAAAAATTTGTTTATATGTACTTTCTTTACTTTTTGAGCAGTGCTCTTGTACCGCTTACTTCCAAAACATACAATATTCTCCCACACCTATATAAGTTTTACAATTACATCAGTCCTTGCCACACCATTTGATGTTACTAATTTAAAATAGTCTACAGATCAAAAGCTATATTGAGGAGAAAAATTAGAGAACCACTGACACAAAAGTCAGAGAGATATTAAGAAAGAATCTTACTTTGAAAACGGTAATTTAGGACAGCACAAACAAAACCAACAGCATGGTGGACCTCGTAGAGGTATCAGCTTGTCTTCTAATCTCTCCAATAAATGTCGTTCCTTAGATGCATATCCAATTACAACCCAGAAAAACAACACTAATGGAGCTGGCAAGCATCTAATAAAAATTTATTTAAAAGAGATTCAGATTATACTATAAATATTTCTGTTCTGAAGACAGTTTAAGGAGAAAGAAGATGTATATATACATCTGTAAGAACATGAAAATTTGAGCTTCTTTAAATATCAGAGAATTTCGTGATTTTCAAACATACTGGTAATAATACCTTTTTACAAAAATGTTTCCTTGTTTGTTTTTAAAATGACAACAAGCAAATGAATAATGATTTATTGTTAAAAGAAATAAGCACCATTTATATAACAATAAAGAAAATTTTATTTTAAATGACAAAAAAAAAAAAAAAAAAAAAAAAAAAAAAAAAGCTTCAATATTACATACATTTTTTCACTCAAACATAAAAAAGATATTTGCATCTAATTTTAAAATAAACTGGAGATCAAATTTGTTCCTGTTCTCACAATTTTATAGTCAAGTCAAAGTTTAAACTCTGTACAAAATCTTGACTACAATTAGAATTAGTTATAGCACTAGGAAAATATATTGGTAACATACAGTGGCTTTAAATATTATTTTAAAAATAATAACAAGAATTGCATCATTCACTTACAATATGACTGTATTTGTTGTATATTCTGTTGCACGAGGGATCAGGAGATTAAGGAAAAAGCAGGAGCCAACAATCTACAAATAAATATATTTTTAATAAATGTGTCAGAAATATTTAAATAAAATTTTTTACAAAATATTACTGGCAAAATATTAAAACATATCTAGAATTTTGCATAAAAAACTCAAGACAGTATATAAGCTTTTAAAATCTAGCTTTTTGTGAGTTATAAAATAATGATAATAAGAAAGATTTATTTAATTTTTTTAATTCATGGGCTATTTAAAATAAGTATCACACACAAATAAATGCTACATAAACCATTTAAAAAAAGCACTTTGTTGAAATCTATAATATCTTGTATCAGACCTTTATATTAAAATTACTTGATATGTACACTAAAATGTTACACCTTTTTATTAATTCAAAGTTAAACTCAATGAATATTCTTGCTGATAATGATACAATAGACCTTATGACATCACTATTAGCAAGAACTAAATCTTAATATAATACATAACAATAAATATATTCAGCAGTACGCTCAATTCACATGTTTAATTACAATCAATTAAATAATGATTAATGATACTAACATACACTAAAATTATTTAAGAAAATTACAAAACACTTTGTAATGCTAATTAAACAGAATATAAATCCTTGATATGATACCACAAGGTACATAATTTACATTTTACATAATCAAACATTTGAAATTATAATTCATATTTTCAATCAGGAAATCTCAATAACTAGAAATGAAAAAATTTAAAAAAAAAATGCTTTTATACATATTGAAAATTTTTACTTAAATAGTTTCACATACAGAATACGTAAAGCAGCATAGAAAAAGAAGGCTCTAATATGCATTTGTTTTTCAAATCAGCTGAGTTATTTTTTTTTAAAAAACCTAATAGAAATTTAAATTATTTTATTTAGTATTACCTTCAGTACTAATAATATAGCTTTTTAAATATAATATAAAATGTAAAAAAAATAACAAATTTTAAAATAATTTCAAATTAATTTAGTTCCACTCAAAGTTTAAATAATTTAATTCTTTATAATACTACAGCATACCTAATGAGGCAACTATTTTATATAAGGAAAAATACAAATTTAGGACTTAAATCTCACTCAACAAATTGAAGATCAAAATATATATTTTTATTTTATGAAAAAATCAAATGAAACCGCTTCAGTATGAAACTGAAAACAATATAGAATAGCATAACACTTACAGGAAATATACTGAGACATCCAAGTTTCAGGAGGAAAAATTTTACAGGCCAATTTCGATACAAGTAAACTAACTCTTCTATATAAATACAATATATACCAGTTGTTACAATTCCTCCTAAAATTACCAGTCCTATGCTCAATTCCCCTAAAGCTATAAGTAAAAAAAAAATTATTTTAAATACTTAAACAAAAAATGAGATCATACATATTATATACATAAATCCAGAAAATGGTAAGTGTGAAATTTGTTTCAACAAATCTGCAGCAAACCATCGCTATGACACTACACAAAATTATGCACAAACAAAAGCTGTGTTTATAGTCTATGCACAGCTAATTGAACAAAAGTGAAAATCCTTAGTCAACAGAGTTAATTTTTAATATAGAGCAATTAAAGTTGAAATAAAATAAGCAACACATGTAGTTGTTGTCGTGTCCTTCCTGCAGGGAAGGAATGAAAATTGACATTGCCTGTGAGACAGGTTGGACTTCTTAACGATAGATGGCGACACCACCTATCTACACCTCCACAATTTTGGCATGGAACTGAAGGGGAGGGAAATATCCTCCAGCCTCCTGCACTCGTGGTTTCTGCTGCGACCGCCCACAAGACTTTCGGACCCACTGATTTAACGAGCACATACTCCGTCTATACTTGGTGGTATTTAGTGGCATCGGGCATCGAACCCAGGCCCTCTGGTCTGGAGTCCGATGCTCTAACCACTAGGCTACCCATGGCCTAGCAACACATAAAGGACGAAAATGCTCTAAGACAAATGTTTTGGTAAGAAGTCAGAACATTGCAAATCAAACGAAGAAAACCTTTTTAAATTAATGTTTTAAAATTGGATGTGAAAAACAGTAGTTTCCAGCAAAGATATTACACATTCATTTACCAATATATTTTCAATTCTTTTTTTAAAAAAAAAACAACTATTACACATAAGTAATTTGGATTACAAGATTTGAGTTACATCCAGTAAAGTATAACATTTGGAAACAAGATATGCAACTGCTGAATCATGCACATTACCATTCCATTAAAAAAAAATGTTACAAAGACATTTAAAGCAATGAGACAACAAAATTTGTTTATGGAAAAGATATGCTGATAATCTGTCTTCACTGAAGATAATAGATTAATAATGTGTTTAGTAATTTATTCTCTTTATCATAAAAAAATTTCATGATTCACTAGCTTATAGAAGAATTTGAAATTCTAAGATATACTCAAATACAAATAAGCCAGGGAAGTACATTAACGTATCAGTTTATATATATTACATTCTTATTAAAACTTACAAATCAGTTTTGAAGAAATAAGTAATTTAAAACATAAAATAAATAAAGCCTTCAAAGAATACTTTTTCCCCATAAGTAATAATTTTTTAAAAATGTATTCCTTTGTTTTATAAATACATATATATTTGTGATTTAAATTTGTATAAAAATATTTTGAATTATCAACACAAAATGCTTACATTAAGCAAAAAAATGGTATGATTTCAGATTGCTATTATTATATATTTTACATAAAAATAGACAGATTTAGGAAAATAATTCAAGTGTAGGTTTTTTCTCATAAAAATGAGAAAACAGTACAAATCTGCATGAGTATTGCAGATGTCAAAAAAAATCAAAAAGTATTCATCTTGAAAGAATAATTTTAATGAAGCTTTTAAAATTTTGGAAATTTTTAGATTAATTACAATAGATCAAGATAGTTTACTGGCAAAGGAGAAAAAAAATCATATATATAGCTTCAATTCAACTTCAACAGCAGAATAATTTCTTTTACATATTTGAAAATTCAAATATTATAGTAATTACAAAAATTATCAAACCTCCATTGATGGAAGTCTTTTACTTTTATAGAGTTTTATCAATCAAAAGAATGTGAAAAAAGTTATTCTTCTCACATGAAATATTCCAGTGATTTGCATCAGATAGTGGTAATATAAAAAAATTACTCTTTATAATATATTAATTGTTATTTTCCTACGGAAATATAAATGTTTATTTGTATATAAGGTGCCCACTATTACACTTGAAATTTGCAAGTAGCCTGTAGCAAAAAGTATTCAGAACTTCTTGAAATTTTGACAATAGCATAAGGCAGAGCTTCTCAAACTGTCAATATTTGCGAACAAATTTTCATGCATAATTTTCAATTTACCCCTGCATATAATAACAATGTACTAAATTCAGTAATAATGTACTTTGATGCTAAAGCTGCAATACAACTTCAGTTAGAAACCATACAAACTATCAAGATAAGTATTAAACTTTATATATAATTAGCCCATATGGGGTCACTGGTAATTATTAAACATGTTCTTAACTTAGTATTGTTAAATCAATTATCAAATTCATTGTGCGGTACTGATACATGTACAAGTGTACTATATTAGTGTAAATATGTATTTTATTTTTTAATATGACAATGTATTTTGTTTTGCTTTCTTTCAGTAAATTAACAGTATTTTCAAATAATCTTTTATTTTTGACTTTTCAATATGCATCCACTTTAAGTATATTCCAAGATTCTATATAGCATCAAAATTAAATCATTGTTGAAAATCAACCTTTATTTCATTCATTAATAAATAATTAGTGCAAGTGGAAGACCTTTTTTAAAATGAATGGTCACACCCGATATGCAAGAATAGAATAAGTATTTCAGAACTATTTATTTACCATAAAATGTGTGAGCAAACTCACATTTTACTCATAATTTTTAATGTCTCATTCATGTTATTTTGTTTGGATTTTCTTAAAAATGTATACTATCAAGTATTAATGTTCATTAAGATAATAGATTGAAATGTCACAAATACTAATTATAAAATCCTTCAATATAACTTATCTAAAAAAATATAGTTTTCAAATCAATTAATCACTTCCATTAATTTGTTTTTAAGTGATGTTATCAGGATACCAAATATTTATAAGCAAATGTTAAAAAAGTGGATACTTTTGCTCAAAGATGGATTTTGAAAAATGTCAATTTTTAATTGACTTATACTAAAGTCATACTCACTTATAGATAAACTGTGATTAATTGACAAAAATAAAGAAATGTATTTCTAAATTTTCATTATTTTATGTGTTTAGATCAACTTTTAATATTCAAAATAATTTTTGGATGGTTCACTTCGAGTAATATTTGAGTAAACTTAACAATTTTTATAGCCTTTGAACGTTTTTAATAAACTGTAAAATCAGCAACACACAATTTAAATTAAGCTGTCATTTTAAAAAACTTTAATTCTAGCAACAAAAAAAAAAACTATTGCAATTTTGAGGAGTTAATCATTCAATACAGAAGTGCAGCTTTTATTAATAAGCTTTCTACTGCACAATTTTTATGTTCATTTTTTCAAAATTTTAATGCCATTTTTAGCAATCTATTTGACACCAAATATTTATAAAATTAGATAAAAATAAATACAAAAATGAAGGATTATTGCTCAAATTAAAACTATACTAGATTGATGAGTGGGCAATAGATTCTGTACTTATGACTTGTTAAGATTTCAGAAAAATATGAATCAATAATATATTTAACAAATAAAATAATACTCACCAGCAACTGCTTCTTCCATTGTGGGAATGTACTCAGTCTCCAGAAGATATGAACAGTTCATCATCTTTAGCACCCATTGTTTATAATCAACCCATTTTCCATCTGTAATAATTAAGTAAAACACTTCATATAGTTATAGAATATTAAAAAGTAAATTCGGATTGAACTTTTATCAAAAGTTTCAAACCTGCAGTTATAAGTTTTGAATGTACTGATACTAGAAATCTAAATATATTCAACACCAAGAATCATTAAAACAATTGCATTTATGTCATCATCAATTTTATAAAATTATATGATGAGCATTAAAATAAACAAATCATGCCTTACATGCATTAAACACATAAATGCCATCATATATTATACATTATCCCACAAGTTTTAACAATATATATATATATATATATAAATATATATATATACATATATATATATAAATGTCACTATATTTAATGCAGTCTTCATTTGCTCAAAATATGCACTACTTTAAATGCTGTTAAGGTTATAATGTTTTATAATTAACCATCATTCTCAAAATAATTGTAACTGTTCCATGCTTTCCAACAAGTTGTATAAATATATAGATGTCAGGACAATTATTTTAGGATAGCTTATATATGCTACAACTTATTTTAACAGAATTCACATGTTCAGTAATTGTTTTTAAATTTTTAGCTGCAACAATATACTTTTGTATTTTATTGATTATTTAGAACTATCACTTTTTTTTGCCCAAGATAACAATTAAAATATTTAACAATCTTTTTATGATGTATGAATTAAAATATAATACACAAATTGTATTTTTCCTCCAATATGATTTATAGGTGACTACAAAAATGGAAATTAAAAAAACTGAAGACTTCAGTTAATTTCAAGATATTTCTTTGACTTATAATCATTTAACAGTCATATTAAAGAAAAGAAAAAAACTAATGGGATATAAAGTAGAGAACACTTATTTTTTAAATTTTAATTCTTTGCCTTTCAAACTAATGTTTAAAAAGAATTTAAAGAAATCAATATGAAACAAAAATGCAATTTATAATTTTTTAATACTTCAACTATACAACAGTAAATTAATACCAAGAGAAAAATGAATAAGAAACATCACATACACATACAGAGTAAAGTATTATTTAAATAAAATTTCCTTTATTAAACATAGCATTCAAAACAATTTTACTTATTATACTTAATTTTTGAATGAATGTTTTAATCAAAGGAAAACTACCATTTAAGGGAGAAAGTAGTTAAATAAATATTTAAAACACATCATAATGCTTTTAAAATAAAAAAAAACATTTAAAAATAACTAAAAAAAACTTAAATATATGCATTAGATTAAACACTGCTAAACATTTTTACATTTCTAACAAGTAAAATGAAAAGTACTATTTATAAATATGAAACTCTGGATTTTCTCTTTGAACCAAAAGGTATAAGAAAATAATTTATTTTCTAAAGAAAATAATTTTGGCTTGTCTGATACTAAAGAATGACTGATTCTTCCTGCACTTTTATGAAATATTATAACATTTCTATTGTTGACAGATCAAATTAGTACCACATTTTCATTAATTTCAATGACATTCTTCAGGTAATTTCAAATCATAAAATATTCCAAAGTTCAAGGCACTTATTCTATTTTAAAGTTACTTCAGCGAAATTTTTGAGAGACATCCAAAAAACGATATCATAAAATTTGTCTTGTCTTAAAAATTATTTCACTGTAATTCAAATTATTACAAGAAGCCTGAATTTTGTAAATCTTATTTGTAAGTGGATAATGTATTAGTTTATCTGATATAAAGCTTAAATACTCGTTTTAGAAAAGAAGTATACTCTTTACTTACACACTTTGATTTAAATTTTATAACGGTTCTACTAGAAAGGGAAAATCGCCGATTAAATATGAAATAATATATGGAAATAATATTGTTAATGATTTCCAGAAGGAAAATATTTTACTTGAAAGTAAGAATAAGGAAATGTAACAGAATTACAGAGGAAACATATCTTTAAAAATATTTAGAGTAGTCAAGTATCGAAAATTTCCTCAAGAAACAGGATATAAATACAGTTAAAAATAACTGGGTCAGTACCATGCAATTTATAGATCCTAGATTAATATTGGTTAGTTACAGCTGTCTTTAATCATCAAACAACCATCTTCAAAGACTGTGAAGTGTCGTCGAAAACATTTTGTTTAGTAAACTTGGAAAGATACAATGTCAACAACACAGCCGCAACACTTCGCATACATCCGGTTGTTCACATCAATACTTTCCAGCTACAGTTACAGGCAAACTGTCATCATATCAAATACTATTTTTAGAAATACATATATACGTCATTTATATGACGTTAGAGCTCCCATTTGATTTTGATTTCTACAATTAGTTTAATATGATAAAATTGACAAAACTTTGAATTGAAATCCCAAGTTTATGGCATTCAATACTGTTATTTTCGGTAATGGGAACAGTACATTTTCTTTCATTGCATTATTATGGTAATTAATAACTCACATACATGCATAATAATTTTTTTAAATTTCGACAAAATTAGTGGAAGACGTCGCTCATGCAATGGTTAATGCACGCGAGACGGAAACAAGAACCTTATTGAATGGATTAACACGGATGATTAGATTATTTACACGTAAGTTGTCCAATATATACTTTATTTTCATTTTATTAAAATTCTGATTAATTATATATTGCGTATCTTCTTTTACATTTGGTGGAATTGTAGCAAATATTTCTTAAGAATCTTCGATTTCCAATAAATTCTGAATTACAAAGTAATCTGCCATAGCTTAAAATTCTTTCGAATTAAAATTGATAAACTCAGCAATACCTATAAACACATGCTTTTGTATTTGATTTAAAAAGTATTCTTAGAAGTAATAAAATATTAAAGGACCAAATATAATTATTGAAAGTAGGTTTACGAATATTTAAACATCAAAATAGCACTTGCTTGGAAAAACTGATCTTAGGGAAGAACTTCTCATTTAATATATCAATAAATTAGTATATAAGGTTTTGGAAGAAAAAGTAGGAATAATTTTTATAATACAATAATATTAATGGGGAAAATATCAACGGCGTAAGTATATCATAATTTTCCAATTTCAATGTAAAACTATTTTTTATATGCATTAGATTAGAATCATTCCAGTTACTATAATTTTTTACTTACTTATTCATTTTAATAAGCATGTAATAGTTGATCACAGCAATTTTTTCAAAAAAATATTGTAGAACTACTGAGTATGTGATTTAGGTTAAAGGAATGCAATAGAAATAATACTCTGAATAGTTATTAAATAGAACAATGATATTTGCAGTAGCTGTTATTCAGCGAAGAATCGCGCTACTCGCTAAAGTCACGGTTTTCGATCTAAGAAAATATCTATTTATTCAATATATATTCCATCACATAACTAAATTTCTAAAAATAAAAATCATCATTCAGTAAAAAGAAATAAACGAAGTAAACTAATTGCGTGCAATAAACACACAGATCAAATGATTTAGATAGAATAGAGAAAGATGTGATATTTATGAATATTGATTTCACGTAGAGATCGATATGAAGTTTGTTATCAGAAAAACACCAATCTCATTGTTCAAAGTTGGGAAATGAGAGCTAAAACAAGAGGAGAGAGAGTGTGTGTTGATTTTAGGTTTAGATTGTGAAAGAAAAAAGAATTGTGATATATATATATGATATTCCCTTTAATAAAAAAACATACTTATATGTTACAGAATACAGAAGTTTTACTTTAAAATCTTTCCGTAATTGCTCTGATGGTACTTAATTGTGCTTGATTGAAGAATAATTGTATTTCCATGAAAGTATGTTTTTTCCCGCTCCGTCATACAAGCAAAAAATATATGTTTCGTGTAGTATATAAATGAGTAAATCCATAAAATTCATAAGAATTGGTCATTAACAGTTCAAATAAAAAAACAAATTCCTTATACGAAAATAAAGAAAATAAATATGAAAAAGTATAGTGTGGATTAAAACATTAAAATATATAATTAAAATAGGGGCTAAGAAGAAGAACCCTAATCGCTGGCGTAGCTAGTCTTGAGTGGGCATAAGAAAAAAAAAAATTCCTTGGGGGAACTTTTTAAGGCAGAATGAAGCATTTTGGGGCTCCTGCAGCTGGGGGGCCCCGTATCAATATATAATACGGCTGATACGGCGGTAGCTACGCCCTGTTCTTAACTCTGTTTAATATGAGTTCTTGATTTTTTTTGTAATAGGTCATACAACATTGTGTGAAATCTTTTTTGATTTCTCTATCTATATATTATTGCAGACTAATACGAATATATATTTTATATATCATTATCTTGATATCCAGAATAACATTTATCATAATGTATTTTTAAGGAAATTTGACCGCATTATTTCCTTCATTTCGACAAAATAGAAAACTTATGATACACATATTAGTAAAAATATAATGATCAGCTCTTCAAAACCTCGCTTCTTGAATTTCTACAAAAGCAATGTTTAGCGGATCAATGAATCCCAAGTTTTTGCACATATGGTTTCGTTATTTCGTCAATTCGCCTCATACACAACCACGACTACACATTACACATAATGATCAATTTTTATTAACGTCGTATTTAGAAGCATCTTGAGGGATATTGACCAAGGATTTCGTAGTTTGGAAATGCGAGGTGACACCAATTGACAAGGATCTGACATCTGAGCTTGTCTTCAGCTTTCCTTTCCCCTTAATTTCCGCACCATGCCAATGTGAAGATGTGAAAATTTTGGAGAGCATCAGTTTCTCTTATGCGACAGATTTTATCGTATTAGGACTCAAACCCACTACCTGACCAAAATATTACCAGCCATCGCTCTCGCGATCATGGTTGCGGCCAATATTATAAAAGATATTTATCTTAGGCAACCACAACTAAAAGTCTCTGAAATTCGATAATTTTTTTTCTCAATTTTTTTTATTACTTCTGTAAAATTTTTTGCAATAATGACCGATAGATGGAAGCCATCACTATCCTCTCAGGCAGTATTTGTAAAACATGTGAGGCGTAAATCTTCCGTACGTCGTTTAAAAATCCGTTATATCGCCAAGTAGTCTATTGCTGCTCTGCATCAAATAATTTATAATTGTTTTTAATTTGCAATTAATTATAAAAAAAATATTCAGTAATCAAACTTGTCATCATCAATTTTATTTAAGACTTTTCTAACATCTAGTTTTAGTTAAACACTCGGACCCTGCTATTACGAATTCATCGGGAATGAACATTTTATTCGTTAATTCAGGGTTATTCGTGATATCAGGGTAAATAAAAATACTTAAAATAGTGAAAATAACTTATATCTGGATATGTAATACGTTTATATTAATTTCTATTGTATTTATTTTATGTTAAAGTTGTAATTTTCGCAAGCAACGCCGTTCTTTACATAAAATGGCGATCCAATGGAAACTTAGCAAAATGTTGGCTACCTTGCGATCACGCTGGAGACCATTTTTGTTGACTTGGTGACCATATGGAAGCTTCTGGAAATTTCTGGAGAATTTTATTAATATCATGATCTATGACTTCAGCAGATCCTTAGAGAAAGATCCGTGCAGCCCATCAGTAGGAGTCGCTCGCTAAAACTGAATCAGTATTGTTTTGACCTTTGAAGAATCGACTAGCGATTAGTTGCTACGATCGAGCGAGGGCTAGTGAATACATTACATATTTGTACTTTTTAGACACTGATAGTTGTGTCTGAGCACTGTAGAAGGTGTGAAGTCCCAAAAGGATTTATTTTGCGAATTTTTCTGTTGTATACTATTTTTCTCTAAAGATTGTTTTTCCACAATAAATTTTCATCGCTCTTAAAGAACTGCTTTGCTCTTTGAGACTAATAGCATAAAATCCTCTAACCCTGATCTTATCTACGTAACATTATACTTCTTGAAACTTATCAATTTGAAATTTCATTCAGTTATCCCCAGTTGTTTAAGAAACATTTGATTCTTTATTTTAATAATGATTCTTTATATTTCAGAGATAAGGGACCATAATCAAGTTTATTATTTTCCAATACGTGTCCAACTATCACGGGGTGTTCAAAAACGGGTTAAAGTGTTATTAACTATCAATTTTATTTTGGATAAATAATATTAATTAAAAATATACTTTTTAATAAAAAAATAAAATGACCCAAGTATTAAAGTAAAAATTAATCATCCGAAACCGAGGTTTTCAAGCGTGTTTGTCTCATATAGACCCATTGCCATGTTTTTCGGTTTCGGATAAGCTCCTCCTTTCTTAATGTTGAATTTTTGCAAATTTATTAACTTAAATGTGTTTTTGACAACTGGTATAAAGCCACTTACTTAAAAAGATTTAAATATCCACCTGCATTGAACGATAATATTTTTAATTTAAAAAACATATGTTAATTAATTAACTTAAAATTTAATTAATACATAAAAGTTACATGAAATAACTGAGCAACGAGCAAATGCTTTTAATGGGAGGGATGAATCTGGTGCTTCAATAACAAATTTTTGACATTTAGCCTCAATCTCGTTTGTCAGATTTAAAACTAAATCTCCTCGGTCAGTATATAGTGTAAAGTCTTTTTTCTTCCTTTTTCTTTTGGAGATTAACAATAGCGTTGAGATTCTTCCTCACTTGTGGAGAAGTAATTAAAATTTTTTCACGATATTCCATAATTCGATATAAAAAACAGGTGCGTCTTTTTAAAGTCAAAATTGCTGACATCTATTTTTAAACTTAAGTTAAAGATCTTCGTTGGTGCCCATTCCGATCAGTTCCTCTTGTAATATGACATTTGTTATGTTTTCAATGAGACCATTGCCTACTGTGGTATTACTAAAGTCTCAAAGTACTCTCAAAAGCAGTTTAAATATTTTAATAGAGGGTATTGAAATGTTGAACGTTGGTTAAAACGTCATTTTCCTAGCGAATTGACTGTGACAAATTAAGAAACTGGAAAAATTCACGACGCCCAATATTATACTCCTTTAACTTATTCTGGCATAAAATGCTGAAAGGATGGTACTTATTTTAATAAAATTTACGCTATCGCCTTGTAATTACAAATTAATCAAATTAAATTTAGTAAATGAATCTATTAAATATTTAAAATCCATTTTCCACTTGATTAAGTTTTCTTTTAAAATTAATGTCATGATCTGGTTTATAATAAGAGGAAACTACTACCATAGACCCCCATTTTTACCTCATGGATCCCCAAATTATTTTTTTTTTGCTGACGTGAACCCCTTACAGGTTCGCAAAGACCCCTGGGAGTCAATATAGACCACTTTGGGAGTCACTGATTCAAAACTTCATCAAAATATTACTGCTGTATGTTAATTGCACAGTAGATTCATCATTTTTTGAAAGTGATATGATAGGGTCTCCTAAGGAGTTTCTGGAACTATACATATAATAACATGACCAGTGGACTAACAGCCTATATTTTCCCAATAAAACCGGACAAATGTAGGGTATTTAGACAATTGTGTATTTAATTCTTTTAAAAAAAACCGCGAATAAATTTTTTAGAAGTTATGATAATAAAGTAATTTATTAACATCGTAATTTAGTTAATTGAAAGCCATTAAGAGTGTGAAACCAATTTTATCCTACTGCACCCAAAATTGTGTAAATTATTAAAAGTGTCCCATTTTTTTTCTTTGACGATTGTAGATTTTTTATGTATCACGCAATCAGTGGTACTTAGAATATTACACAAGACAAATAGCATTATTGTTCTTTAAATTTTACTGCTTGCTTTTGTGACTTTTTCCTATTCTTTTTTTGAAAAGTGAGCATATTTTTTGAATAATGAGTAACCCAAATAATGGATTGCTGTTATTTTACCCTGCGGGAATTTGAAAATAATTCTTTTCTGAGCCGAAATATTTATAGTTTCTGAGCCTAATTTGTAAATTTTCCTTTGAAACCCCGTTAACGTCCTGAATGAAGAAGAATAATGACTTTACTTCTCGTTTCAAATTCTTTAACGCTCATTGCAACTGACAACTACTTTATTCTGAATTGAAGTCATGGAGAGTTAAAGAATTCCTACACTATTTGGTAACATTATTTTATCTAACCTGCTGAAATAAAGACCGAGAAGGGTCATTTACTCTTAAAGCAGTTTTAAGCTCTTGAAAGGTCAAAATTTTTATTGCATATAATTAAGCATATTGCATAACAGAATGCGATAATGGAAGAATTTTAATTTAATTTTCAATTTTAAAGTTTTCACTTAACTTTTATTTTATAATTGTGAAACTCAACCTCCCTCTCCCCCCAAATGTTTGTTTTTAATAAGTAAAAGATAAGTGCAGCATGCTATGAAGAATGTTTCATATATTTTAAAAGAATTTCTCTCCTACTTACAAAAAAATTTCATATTTGTACCTCTTTTTCAAACGGTTGAAGACTTTGTGTGTGTGTATGTGTGCATGTAGAAATGCACACACAATTTGAAGCAATTCTTCTCAAGCAACAAATTGCACATTGCCTTGCCAATCCCTATTTTTTATCGAATGTTTTCAAGAACCTATCGAATGTTTTCAAATTCTTGCCTTCAATAAAAATTCTCGCCTTCACCACAAAATTTTTTTTGAATGAGAAGTATGTCAGTACTATGGACAAACTGCATTTCTTAAAAAACACAAGCACTAATAATCCCACTATAAGAATTAAAAATATGTGCAAATCAAAGATAGAAAGAAGAAAATTGCAGTCCCCGTACAGCGTACGGGCAAACCGTTTGTGGCCAGTTTTCGGTATCCCGGACGGTGTAAGGGCAAACCAGCTAAAGGGTTAAATTCTTTGTAGCCTGATATTGCAAACAAAATTACCAATAATACATCCAAAACCATTCTTGACAAATTATTTGTTATATTTTATGCTTCATCGAAATTTATTACTAAACCAAAAATGTCGTCTTTTACATGTGTCTTGAGAAATATCTGCCTCGAATATGAACATTTGAGTATATTATTACCCAGGATGATATTCCTATCTCGGGTACTTCATATTTTCCTCAGAAGCTATTATTTATTCATATTACTTGGAAATTGGATGGCTCTAACTGCAATCCAAATGTTCTTGTTTCAATCTTGTTGCAATTTTTGACTGTCATTGATAGTACGAAAATAGAAACAACATTGAAATCGTACATATTTTATCTTATAAACGTATCATCAATGTAACGAAAGATGACAGGGGAGATTTATATCTCCACAAAATTTATGGCTCCTATTGATTTCTAATACTTTTTGACATTTTATTTCTTAAGCATTGGAATAATTTTTTAAAATGAAATTCTTTCACCGTGTCAGTGAAGCTGATATTAGTTTAGAAAATTTAAAAAATTGTATGAATAGTGAACTGTAAAAGTAAACAATTAACTTATGGAAAAAAAAACTAGTTTTACAATTATTCAGTTATCAACATTTTCCATACGATCAGAGAATTCATACTTAGGTAAATTTAATGCAATTTTTTTTAATGACTTACAACTCCGATTTGTGGCCCCGGTAGCCTAGTGGTCAAAGTAACGGACTCGCGGCTGGCGTGTCATGAGTTCGAGCCCAGTACCACTAAAGACCCTCCGTATAGGGGAGCGATGCACGTTAAATATGTCGAGAGCTCAAACATCCTCCCGTTGGTGTGATGTGGTTGTTAGGAGAGGGAGTGCCAGCTCAGGTGTCATCCTCGTCACTTGACCATGGTCGCCAAAAGCTCTCGTGTAGCTAAAACAGTGTGCGACGTTAATATTCACTCACTCACTTACAACTCCGATTTAAAGAATTACGCTTAGGGGATAACACACTGTAGCGAACATTTTTCGAAGTCCAGCTCCTTCAGAGAACCATTTATGATGTCAGAGACGAACGCTAATAGTAACTGCCTGATTGTAAGGGGAGGGGGACAGCGTTTCCCCGAAATCCATTTCCCCTCCGGTTCCGAGAAAAAAAACCCTCAAGAAGGACATGTGGAGAGACCGGTTCTGAGAGGGTCCCGGGCAAGAAGCGAGAGAAGTTGTTGGTCTGTAGAATTAAGATGGTGTGTTTGATTTTGATGTAATTAAATTTATATATATATCTCTAGCCTGACTGTGTTTTTTCGTTCCAATACGTCACAGTCTATTAAATGGAGGCACCGACAAGATCGCTAATTACTTTAAATGTAATATTTGGCTAGAGATATAGTCGATGAATTAAGATTGAGCGGCGTGAGTGCAGGACAGCGGAAAAAATCGCCGCGCCATCTTAGAGAGACCAACATGCCGTCCCGGCATCCAAGAATTTCCTTTCGAACAAAAAGGATAGAGACCACCCTGGTCTTGTAAAAATTGCCGCCCAGACAACTAAGAAATTCCTATTGCATTAAAAGGAGATAGACCACCCTGGTCTTTGAAAAAGCGCCGCCTTAGCAACCAAGAAATCCCTATTGCATTAAAAGGATATAGACCGCCCTGTTCGTGGAAAAAGCGCCGTCCTGTGAATCGAAAACTCCTGCTATAGTAAGAGGATACGGACCACCCTAGTCTTGAAAGAAGCGCCGCCCCGGTATTTAAGAATTCCTACTGATAGGAAAAAAAGATTGAAGACCGACCTGGTCTAAAAGAAGTTTAAAAAAAGATTCCAGTGTGGAATCCTTTTGTGCAGCCCGTAAAGAAATCCGACAAGTGTGTGTTGATCTACAAAAATATTTCAGGTACGATTTCCTTCTCTATCTGGCCAATTATTTAGCTTACATATGGTGAATGTTTCTTTGTATTTTAAAATATTGAAATTTTGGTGACTAAATTGAATTACATATCCTATGTATTAAGATAAGATTTTTCTAGTGCTATTCTAATTGGTTCTATATTTATAAGCAGAAATAATCTAAGGTACCAAATTTTTTATTCGGGTATATTCTTTTTAAATTCGCATGAGTCACACCCTGTGATAGCGAGAGATTTGTTTATTTTTATATATATATATATTGTTATTTGTTGGGTGATAACATAATTATATAATATTGTGTATTTTATGCATTGCATTTTTCTGAGTGTTTTTAGAATTGCTTTAAATATTCGTAGGAAAGTTTTCCATAGAATCTATAACCATTTCATCAGAAATAATTTTTCGGAAAAATTTGAATGTTAAGTAATTGATTTTAGCTATTTTTTGAGAATAATAGAGTGGCAATTTGTTTGTTATGAAAATTAATTTGTTTTTATTGCTAAAATCCTCGTGTAGAATTTTATGAAAGTTTTTTTTATATAAATAGTGTGTAATTCAAATATTATTCAATTATCAGATACGTATTAAGAGTTTTGCTATTAATAATTAAGTACATGCATACATTTGTTTAAAATTGTTTTTTATTGTATACCCATTTTGAATTTTACAAGTTTATTGTTATTTTCTTAAGAAAAGTGTATTAGTGATATTGCATTCATTCTAATTGTGAGGTTCGAAATATTTTTAGTGTAAAAACATTTTGTCTAAAAATGGCTTATTTAGGAAAAGGTCGAAGAGCAGACCTTAGTTATATTGCAGAAGAATTAGGCGAAAGAGTAACTGATGATTTAAAAATTATACACCTTAAAAATCTTATTGTAAATAGCACAAATTACGACGAAGAATTCGTTCGAGAAATGCTAAACATGAGAATTGAAGAAAGATTACAAGCTAACGCATCGCGTGTCAGCGAAAATGATGACATTAGGGAGAGACACCGTTCAAACTCTATTGAACTGCAAAAACTTCTTGCTAAATTTAATGCAAAGGAGGATAACATAAGCCTCTTTCTGGTTTTATTTGAAAGACAGGCCAAAATGAATAGGATTTCTAAAGAAAATTGGGTTCCACAACTAATTAGTGTTCTACCCCCTGATACTGTAAATATTATCGCGAGAGAATCGGATGAACTTGCAGCAAATTACGATCATGTGAAAGCATTGTTTCTAAAAAGATTTAAATTAAGCCCCGAAAAGTTTCGTCAGCTTTTTGTTAAACACCAGAAAAATCCGGAGACCACGTGGGACGAATTCTATTACGAACTTCAGACCTATTTTGAGGGATGGATTACTTGATTAGGTATTACTACTTTCGAACAGTTGAAAGATTTAATGATAACGGATCAATTAAAGAAAAAGGCTCCAAATGAATTTAAGGAACATCATTTGGATGAATGGAGTGGCATTATTTCTCCTGTTGGATCTCGCTCATAAAATAGAGAAATATGAGGATGTGAGAAAAACATTAAAAAAAAAAGTCCCATGGTCATGTTCCAAGGACACGATGAAAAATAAGTGGAATAACCCAACGGTTAGTTCGAGGAATAATGCATCGATGAATCAACCTGTAAATACCAGAGAACAAAAATCGTAACAATCATCAAGATTTTGAAAAAAGAAGACACCATCAGTGTTTTGAATGTGGATCGTATGATCATTTTCGACCACAATGTCCTAAATTGAAGAAATATAACTCTGAAACCATAAATAGAGTTAGAAGTAATTCCGAAAACGCTTCACTCAACCCATATACTATTAGAGGTAAGGAGAATGAGGTTGAGATGTCTAACCTTAGAGATAAAGGAGCCTCGTTAGATATTGGTTGTAAGAAATTTGCTGCACCAGAAACGCTTACAGGTGAGCATGCGTTGGTCGAACATATTCCAGATAATAATAATATGACGTGTCTGCGTCCCTCAGAGTTAGAAATTGAGTGTGAGCCAAGACACGTGGTCTCAAAGGTAGTTGTTAGTCCAAAACATTTAGGTTGGGAAAAATATATTTTGGAGAATCAAACCAATGAACTCCTGGAATCGAATTTAGAACAGAATGGTTTATCGAAACTGGAAATAGAGAATGCCACTCAGGTTAGCAATCCGAGAAGAAAAGAAGTAGAAGAGAAGAGCATAAGTCTAACAATTGAAGTTGCTAAAATTGAGTTAGAGGAAAATTTGGTTGATGTGGAAATTCGTGTACCTTCGTTTACAAAAGACGACAAGGAAATTATGAATTTAATTAAAATTAATGTTGATGAGGTTACAGAAGCACTTCTGAAAAGTGAAGAATCAGCTCCTTTGATTCAAAAGATAGAAAAAGGTATGAATAACGAAGGCAGTGATCAGGAAGAAGCACCCATACAGTTAGTTCCTGTAAAACGTGAAGTTTCTTTTAAGTTATGTATTGATGCAATAAGACCCCTCCCTATTACACCTACAAGGCATAAACATATTTTAATTCACATGTGTATGTCGCCAAGGTGCAATGAGATAGTACCAATGCCTGATATAGCATCCACTACCCTTGTGGAATCGTTGTTGCAGACTTTTAGGAGAAGGGGCTTTCCTAAGGAGATCCAAACAGACAAAGGGGCCTTATTTATGAGTAATTTACCTACCAAGTTATTTCGAAAATTGGAAACTTACTGTACTTCACGAATGCTATTTAGATTAAAAAATGCTTTATATTACTTCAACAGGTTGATGGCTGAACAAATGTTCAGAACAACAATCAAGCTAGTAAAAAGTAAATTTGTTCAAGATTGTGTTACATATCTTGGTCTTGTCGTGAAATTAGAAAGGCGCTCTTTTGCGCAATTAAAAGTTAAAACAATAAAAATTTGTTCAATTACACGGAATAAAACTCAGGTTAAGGGTTTGGGAGTAGCGGGATGTGATCGACAATACATCTCAATATTTTCTTGTTTAGTTGCTCCATCAACAGAATCTTTAAAAAGAAAATCTAAGAAAGGGGACATTAAGTGGATTTCTGAATGTCGAGGATCCTTTAGACAATGGAAGAAAGAGTTGTTTACTAACCCAGTTCTTTGTGCCCCTGATTTCACGAAACGATTTATTTTTCAACCCGACTTAATTTTTCAACATCTCATTTCTGTCACATAATTTTCTTTATTTTGATTTTTCTAAAAAAAATTGGTGTATGATTTAACCTTGTGAAAAAAAAAATATTTCTAGATCCATTAATATGTGTCATAAGGTTTGACCAGAGACATGTATATGTTATGTAAGCATTTATACTAAAATTTTATAATTAAGTAAGTGAGATTGATATATTAAGAAAATCTGTAACACATTTATAAGAGAATTTCTATACTGTTTGCATAGATATTAATGCCCTTTTATGTTCTTATAAATTTGTCATATACCAAAATGTTTAAGTAAGAAATATTTCTGAATAATATAGTGAGGTATTCATTTCATTAGAATGATATTAGATTTCATTGCATAGATATTAATGCCCTTTTATGTTCTTATAAATTTGTCATATACCAAAATGTTTAAGTAAGAAATATTTCTGAATAATATAGTGAGGTATTCATTTCATTAGAATGATTTGGGTAGATTTTAAGATGTGTAAAGTGTTTTATATTTTTATTTCATTGGTAGGATTTTAAAATGATGTTAAGATGATGATAAAATGTTTCATGGTCACAGAAATTATAAGATAATCTGGTTTCACTAATCCTAGTGTATAAACATTTAATTTTGTAGTTTAGGCTATTAATGGAATAGGGAAATTATAATGTAAAGTTAGGTTATTATTCAAAGAATAACTTACTTTTAAAACATTTGTAATTTTGAGTATATTATTTTTATACTAATGAAGTATGTATTTGTGTATTTTTATTTTCTCTCTTTAAAATTTGAGCCAAGAGAATGTTAGTATTATTTCTTCATACTATTCTAATGCAAGAAATGATGCTTATGAATATTGATTCATAGTAAATATTATTTGAGTTACTGCATAAAAAAAAGGAATAACTAGATAAAATGTAATTTGTTAATGCCTAGTAGATAAGTTGTGATTGTTTCATTTCTTTTGATTTTTATATGTTAATGTATTGTAGTACTTAATTCTGGCCAGAAGGAAATCGTACAGTGTTATCTAGAACTTTTAGTGATATCTCCTGTTGACAATTGAAATAATTTTATTTGGTCTTCAAAAACGGAACTTTTCCTTCATCAGAAAAAGTTCTCTCTAGAGGAAGGAGGAGTTTGTAGCGAACATTTTTTGAAGTCCAGTTCCTTCAGAGAACCATTGATGACGTCAAGGACGAACGCTAATAGTAACTGCCTGATTGTAAGGGGGGGGGACAGCGTTTCCCCGAAATCCATTTCCCCTCCGGTTCAGAGAAAAAAACTCTCAAGAAGGACATGTGGAGAGACCGGTTCTGAGAGGGTCCCGGGCAGGAAGCGAGAGAAGTTGTTGGTCTGCTGAATTAAGATGGTGTGTTTGATTTTGATGTAATGAAATTTATATATATATCTCTAGCCTGACTGTGTTTTTCGTCGTTCCAATACGTCACAATACACACACACACACACCAAAAATATAAGATTTTGGTGTGATTTTATATTGTTCATTTATGTTTAAGAAAAATAAATACCTATACAATTGATTTGATTCGAATTTAAATATCTTATAGAACATTTCCATTTTCACAATAAGTACATACGTGAGCTCCTGTAGCATTTAGCGCATCAAAGAATCTGTTATACAATTTCAAACACTGCCGATTAAATGGTTGTAGTTACAGTCATTATTTTTTGTGAGATGTGGAGTGACAAAGGCCCGATTAAATGGTTTCTCGTGAAATTTCTTATTTTTTCTGTGTGTTTCAAAATTCATTTCATTTGAACAAAATGCCGAATTCATCCTTATTTATTTATTTGAAGGAAATCACGTTTTAAAAGGCCGTGAAAAAGTTTCGATGAAAAATTTGCGTTCATATAGTTTTTACCACTATAAAACATCTATGTTGAAAACAAGGTGAAATATAAAAAAATAAATTAAATGTAAAAAAAACTTTTTTAAGAACAAGCTTTTATTTAAACGCGCTAAAAAGAATAAAATAAACTTTTCCTTTAAAACTTTTTTTACTATCAACTTATAACGTCATTACACAATTTATATGATATAAAAGCTTGTCGCAATATTTAAGAACTCATATTTACTTAGTATGAATTTTTAAAAACCAAAATCAATCAGGTCAAGTTATTTATTTTACTTGTTTATCTACACAGTTAAATCTCGCGACAAGCTTTTATATCATATAAATTGTGTAATGACGTTATAAGTTGATAGTAAAAAAAGTTTTAAAGGAAAAGTTTATTTTATTCTTTTTAGCGCGTTTAAATAAAAGCTTGTTCTTAAAAAAGTTTTTTTACATTTAATTTATTTTTTACTTTTTAGTTATCGCTGGACAGGTTACTCAGCCTGTTCAACTCATTGAACGCTGGTTCGCCATCCCTGGTTTAGCTGAATTAATTTTCGCAAAATGGTATTATAATAAAAACAAAATTTTTTCAAATCCGTAATTTTTAAGCAATTTTTTCAATCTTCGTGCAGATTTTGGGTAACATTGTTCTACACACGAAAAAAAAAAAAAAGGTTTAGTGAGATTATCTTCATAAATGACAAAGTTATTAAATGTTTAATTAAAATTTTGACTATTTTTGAAAAACTTAAAGAATATATTATTTATTTGAAATATTTTGAAGATAAGGGATATATTTCTCTAACATATTAGAAGAAAATTTTAGTTGTTTATTAAAAAACTTCAAAAGGCATTTAAATATTTGTATTAATCAATAAAATGCTTAAGACTCAAAACACATTTTGTAATCAAAAAAGAAAGTTTTATCAAATAATGATAATTTTTTGCTGGACATTGAATATCTTCTACGTAAGAATCTATTTTTTTTAATTGCTCAGATCATCTTTAGAAACTTGATTTTGAAAAAAATCAATAATTAAATTCAAATAAAATTAACAGATTCTATTTGTAATTAAATTTAAGGACACATGTCGTAGTGTGTGTTTAGATTACTGGTGATAAAATGAGGTATATTTAAATTACTTGTAGGCTTAAAATTAGAAAATTTCTTTAAAAAATTCCTTCATTTTAATATAAAATTATTTTTTTTAATCGAAAATATATTGCATTTCTAGATAATATTTTTCTCTTATTGTTTTCCTAGCGGATTCCTTTTGATGGCTAAGATACATAAAAAAAATGATCTTTCCGATTCTGTAATTATTTTTTGTCTGAGTTTCATAGATTAAAGTTAGATAAATTATTTAAAGAATTTCTTCAATACTCCATCTCAGTTTAACTTGTCAGCGTTGAGAAAGGTATACAATGTACCAATCTACTTGAAAAATAGCTCTACTTTTATGTTTTGAATTTAAATCCAAGAAAATAGATAGAAATTTGTAAAAAAATTGCATACGTTGTAGAAATTAGATTATTTTTACGTTGTAGAAATGTAATTATTTTTTAGACAAAGTTAATTAATACAGTCAATAGCCTAACATTATGAAATTCCAGTTTGGTTAAAAACCGATTTTCGACGCCAACTTTTGTCATTGTTGTAACAATAAAATTATTACAACAAAGCAGATATATCCAAGTTGGCGCCCAAAACTAGTTTAACGTTTTTAATTAATATCTTTTTAATTAATTGCAATATCGAATATAAATGGTCAAAACATGCATTGTCATCCAAACTAAACGTGTATACAAAATTTCAGCTCAATGGGAGGAAGATATCAGCTTCAAAATTGAGTTGCAAGATTCCACCCGAACAAATTACACACACACACACACACACACACAACACACACACACACACACACACACACACACACACACACACACAACACACACACACACACACAACACACACACACACACACACCACACACACACACATACATACATGCATACATTGTAAGTTAAATAAAAGCTTTTAATTAATAATTAACATTTCTTATTTCTGACATACATTACTTATTATGTTGACAGGAAAGGCCGTAGGTGAGGGGATTTTTATTAATATTGCACTATAAAACAACACGAAAGTTATTGGAGACAGATGTTGTTGGCCCCTAGTCAAGTGACAAGGACGACGTCGAACTTTCACACACCACATCAACGGGAGAACTTTGAGCTTTGACAGATTCAACTTGCATCAGCCCCTCTCTGCGCAGAGGGTCTTAAGTGCACCAAGGATTGATCATATAACATGCTAATAGTGGCGTAAACGGAATTATTGTATAAGATAGGGGGGGGGGCTATATTCTAAAAAATAGGCAACGAAAATGCTGAGACTTAATCTCTATGTTAAAAATTAAAAACCTGTCGGTCTGTGGAGAAAAGGGTGAAATTCCAAATCCTTATGTACGCCACTGTTGACGGGACGTAAAAAAACAGGTGTTTATATATAAATGCATTCTATGATTGTGTATCTGATATCATTGAACAGATTCTGTAGTACAGCGGTTCTTAAACTTTCGATAGCCACGGCGCCCCTTTTATGTTTCCACCTGACATTGCTAACCCCCAAGATTCTGAACATCCCTTGCTGACCTAATACTAAGCAAAATACAGGTTATAGTAAAATTCTTTTATGGAGGAGGGGGGCAATTTAGTGATCTAGTCTGGAATGGCACTTCCTTCAATTTTTCCAAGAGGCCTTTTAGAGTCTGTAAAAGAAAAAAAGAAGCCTAGTGACTGAGTGGTAGTGTATCGCGCTTCCACGTCACAAGTCCGGGGTTCAAATCCCAGGTTACGTAAGGTCGATTCAGCTTTTCAACTCTTCAATGGGTCGATAAATTAGTACCAAGCTTGCTTGGAAACTAAACACTGAAGGTTTCGTGTCAGATTGACCTTCTGATCGGAACGTCTGCTCATGTACCACAGTGCCCAAGGTCAGGAAAACTGAGATGGAAACAGTAGGCTTTGGCCCTCATGCGCTGTTGGGCCACCGAGTTTAGTTTAGTAAAATAGAAAAATCTTAATGTTACTTATGAAAGTCTCAATGGAACCCCTAAAAAGGCGCTGGGGACCCCAGGGGTAGGTGGACCATAGTTTAAAAATCACTGCTATAGTATATAATATTTTCTTCATAAATGTGTTTCTGTGTGAAAGTTAAAGGGTGATACAATTTCGGAACTTTGGAGCGTGAATATGTGTATAACAAGTTTTCAGTGCAAAGTAAAAGTGATTTACTTTTAATAAAAAGTCTATTTAGAATAAAAAAGTAAAGAATGTGAATCAATATGTATTATAGTGGCTAAGTGAGACATTAAAGTAACTTTTATGCAAAAGTAAATTTAATCGATAGTTTAATTAAAATTTGTTTTATTTACTTGACGTAATAGACATTCTGAATCATGCTAAGACTAAAAAGGATGATATGAAGTGGTATATAAATAGTTTTCTCTTCATATACTACGTTTTATGTAAATGCTTCAAGATGATTGAATTTTAACGTGCTACATTTTTTTTGCACATTTTACCACGATAATTTTAGATGAAATTTATATTCCAACTTGTGATGCGATCGTCACACACACTAAAGAAACGACCAAAAACTTTCTCAAAGTAATTATAAATTTTATCAATGACGCAAATGAATGTACTCGATCTGTGTTAGTTTCTGTGCCATATTTGTGAAATTCACACAAGTGCAGCGAATCAAAAAAATGTAAAAAAGTACTATAGAGATAAAAATATTTTTTATACAACAATATGTAAAATTCATTCCTTAAATAAATGCCTAAATCTCATTACCTGTTATTTTTAAAAAAATAAGCTGAAGAGTATTTGAAGTAGAAAAAAACAGCTAATATCCAACAAGTGTTTAGTTTTGGATTAATAAGAAAATAGGAAATATTTGATGATCGGCAGAAAATTTGGGTAATTATTCATATTTTTATGAAGATTCAGTTTCAAAAAAGAGTAGCAAAACGTATTATGGAATATAGATTATACCTTTACAAACAATTTTAGCTGCTTCTTTTAGTGAAATCCCATCTGAGTTAAGTGAACTTTTAGCTACTTTTACAGGATATCTAAGATACACTTGAAAGTAAGAGTTGACAACCATAGTAAATTGGTGGTACAGCAATCCAGTTTTTTGAAATTGTTTTGCGTTGCCGGTTTTTTCTTGTTTTTCGTGAAATTCCTTTTCAGTAATATGGAAATGTAAATAGAGACTTAAATAAGTGACATAGTGCGCAATGTAAATAGATTTTCAACATTTAGTAATAACAACTTCGTAAATTTCAGATGTTTTCTTTTCGTATTTTTATTCCTATTGTTTCTGTTCCTTTACAAAGGCAATTTCATTTTCCGTTTTTCAATTTTGTTGAAATTAATATATACTGTTTTTCCCAAATACATCTTATTTAAGTATATTAGGTGTATATACAAAATAATCTAATGAATCGTTTTACGAATGTTTTGATCACTATAAATCGAACAATATAATTTAGATAGTTTTCTTTACAGGAAACGTTTGTCTCCCTGTTCCCATTGTGCTTTAAATTTTGGCATAACCTCGTTTCATAGTCATATGTCCATTGCTAGAGTCACATCTCAAAAAATAAGTTTTCTCAAAATTTTTCTTTTTTTACAAGCTTTTATTTAACTTGCAATGTATGTATGTGGAATCTTGCAACTCAATTTTGAAGCTGATATCTTCAACCGATTGAGCTAATATCTTGTATACACGTTTAGTTTGGATAACAATGCATGTTTTGAATATTTATATTCCGATATTGCAATTAGTTAAAAATATATTAATTAAAAACCTTAAAATACATAATTGTTTTACATCTGTGGGCTGTTTATTCCGCGGCGCCCAGCGACGCAAAATAGAGAACAAGATGAGGGGAAATTTTTTTGAAGTTCTTAAAACAGCGATATAATTTTATCTGTGAAACTCAGACAAAAATAATTACAGAATCGTAAAAATCATATATTTCGCCACGATACGGTATAATGTTTTTTTAACAAAATAATAATATTTGTATTTTTTACGATTTTTTTTAAATGAGTCAAAATTGATGCGTTTTTGTGAAAATGATGTCTAAATCGTTCCACATGAATTTTTTTTCGTTTAAATGAATCGGTATTCCGTACAAAAACAGCTCATGCTTTGCTATTTTAGAATCAATCATCATAAAAAAAAATAATACCAAAACTTTTTTTTTTACGATTTTTCAAAAAATTCTAAAAATTTTAATTAAACATTTAATAACTTCGTCATTTATATCATGTCTCACGAAATTTATATCATATCTCTTTATTCATAATCTCACGAAACTTTTTTTTCGTGTGTAGAACAAAATTATACGAGATCTGTACGAAGATTGAAAAAATTGCTTAAAAATTACGGATTTTAAAAAAATGTTTGTGTTTTTCGTCTAATACCCTTTTTGCAAGAATTGATTCAGCTAAACCAGGGATGGCGAACCATGGCACGCGTACCATTGATGGCACGCGACGCAATATTTTGGTCACGCCTCCGAACAAAATGGTTTGAATTTTAGTTCAAAATATTTCTAAAATTGATTGATCAATCAAGGAATTTTCAGCGAAATTTTTTCAGTTCAAAAAATTATTGGAAACGCTCTAGTTTATTATGTTCCCTGATGTGACTTTATTTGGTAAACTGAATTTATCCGAATTCGTTGACTGAAAATTGAAAAATTTGAAATGCAACTGATTGATTTCCAGTCTAGTTCAATATGGATTCAAAAATTTATTGAAGCAAAAAAAAAAAAAAAGTTAGAATTGATTGAAACAAAAAGATTAACGAGTAAAAATGCGAGTAACGAAATTTTGTAAACATGGAACTCAATTCCACACACATTTAACTGTTTGAAGAAGCTGGTTCACAAATGCTACTTTAACCATATTTTCATCTAACTGTGCCTGCGAGTCACTATTTTCAGAGATGAATAACATTAAAGTCTCACTTAGAAATCGTTTAGCAGATGACTCCAACTCAGCATACATTCTACTAAGTTCACCCCTTACAATCCTGATATAAGTTATTTGTTATCTATTCTGCAACAACAGAAGTCATACTAATGTTACTTTAATTTGAATTGCACGTATAAAAAATAAACATTTAATAATTTACAATTCAAAGTGCATTTTTTCGTAGTAAATAGTTTTGAGTTGTTAGTATTTACTTTTATTTATTCCCCAATAATATCACAAGTAATAATTGTTTGGTGGCACGTCTATATCTCATTAAATATTTCTGTAGAAAGAATGGCACGTTGATGCATAAAAATTCGCTCCCCCTGAGCAAGACTGTTCCAAATTAACTGGTAAACGACTTCGCAACAATGATGCGTTGAATGAGATGAACAGACTGATAAACCTGTCCAGCGATAACTAAAAAGTAAAAAATATATTAAAAGTACAAAAATATTTTTAAAACAAGCCTTTACTTAAATGCGCTAAAAAGAATAAAATAAATTTTTCCTTTAAAACTTTTTTTACTATCAACTTATAACGTCTCATTACACAATTTATCTGATATAAAAGCTTGTCACGAGATTTACCTGAGTAGATAAACAAGTAAATTAAATAACTTAATCTGATTGATTTTAATTTTCAAAATTTTCAAACTAAGTAAATACGAGTACTTTAATCTCGCGACGAGCTTTTATATCATATAAATTGTGAAATGACGTTACAAGCAGAGACAGATTAAGCAGCTGGCGGACCTGACGGCCGCCAGGGGCCCAAATTAGATGTATTTAAATTAGAAATCAAACGTGTAACAAAAAAAAAATATTCAGCCGATATTGCAACCTCAATGACTTCCATGGATTTGAGTCTTGTTGAGCCTAGCCATTTATCTTCCGTACATTTGTATTGTTGTAATCTGTACAAAAAATTTTGTGTACGTTTTTTTTTTGCAAAAATTTTATTTCGATCAAACGAATACTTCGTTCATTTTTAGGCAAACAAGTTCGTTTTTAGTTCACAGACACGCTTAGATAGTCTCAGATGCTGTCAGTGGCGGTTTGGGCAAGAAAATTGGCTCTGGCACGAAAAATATGCCGGTATTAAGGCCCCGTACGAAATGTATCTTTATGTATAAGTTACCATTCATTGTCATTATCATCATAAGAAATAATTTTATATCTGTCTCACTGATTCATACGTCAGTTCTGTCTTTCAAGTTTCTAGATCAGCCCGAAAATTTTGTAATACAACAGTGATTGATAAATATGAAGATTAAATCAGTTCTACTATTATATAGAACATACACAAAAAGTTTCAGAGTATAATATGTTGCTAAAAGTAATGGCATCTGCTTTTACTAAAACACTTGTTTTTGTTCTAGTGGACGGAAAATAATAAACTTAGTATTTTTTATAAAGTTAATAAGATGGCCTATGAAATAAAATCATAAACAAAATTTGTCAATTTTTGGTAAAATTTACAATTTTTAGGGTAGTCGGATAAATTTAAGATCTAAAATATTTGATCGTTTCTCCTCGCATGTAATTTTAATTATATAATTATTATATAACAAGAAGAGAGTGAGAAAAATTTCAAGAAAAGAAAAAATAGAGATGGAGGGGATTCGCGTTCACATAAACAAAGACAATTTCTTCTTCATGTCTGTATGTTTTGACACTCTAATCCATTTTTGCTACCTTTAGGCTCCAACAAAGTTGTTTCTTCTGTTGCCACCTGAGGCAAAGAAAAGCTGTGGGTGGAATTGACGTCACTGAAAAAAATGCGTTACGTCAAACGAGGCTTGTTTCTACTTTTTTGGCATGTCAGCTGATTTATTCTGCTTTACTCTCTTCTAATTCATTTTTTTTTTGTTATTGTATGTTATTGTGGTTAAAAAGTCAAAGTCACTAAAGGTTGCATTTCTTCTAAAAAAATAAGAGCAGCACTTCATTTTTTTCTGAAAATTGCTCGACTATGTTTCTAATTCGTTTCTATTCGTTCTCGCTCCTTCTTACGATAGGAATTAAGATAAATTGCGTCGGTTTTCAATTCCTCCGATTTTTTGTGAGATGATACAATCAAGGTAGTATTAATTCTGCATAGGACGTCACCCTCATGGGTATTTCAGGTATTTCATTACATTTTGCAATTTATTTGCAAGAAATCATTCAAAAAATTAATACGCTCCCAAGTCTTGCCATGTGCGTTAGATTCAGGTTTGTCAGTTTTATAGATGATGTGATTTACCTTTCCGTTAAGGGTACCAGGACGTGCTCGATAAAGTAAAATGCCAAAATTGAGACTCTTTGTTTATGGGACATTTATCTTTAAAATTTCTAATAGAGCTTAGATTTTTTGTGATCTTAACAAAGATATTTTAATCATTCTGTAGAAATACCAAAATAATTTTAAAGTTAAAAATTATTTTTTCTGTCAAATTTAAGTTGGTCATAATTTTTGTGAGATCTTATATTACCTGTTTATATTTAGGTACCATTTTTTTTAAAAGGTATCTCTTAAATACGGGAAATATTTTTGCACATATTTAAAACAATACGCAAAATATAATAAACATATTTTTTTAGTAAAAGATTAAGATAGTTTATTTAAAAAAATTATAAAACTTTGTAATTTTGAAATTTTTTATTTTCTCCCCTTTTTATACATAAAACCACTTTTCTTAGTAACTATGTACTATTTCGACTAAAAAATTATTAGATTCACTATATGCACAGGTGTCCTTCATAGAAGTATGAAAAATTTGAAACCATATAGTGTAGTATTTTTTTTAAATGTGTACCTAAAGGCAAAAAATTATGCTTTGGAGAAAAAGTGAAAAAACTTAACATTTTTGTAAACGTTTACTTACATTTTTGTCAATTACTTTTTCATATTTTAAGGTTATTTAATCAAAAAACATATAAGCGTTATATATTTTTAGATTCAGAAAAATATGCATTATTTTTTAATACTAAAATTGAAGAATCGATTTTTTGAATGTGTTTCGTATCCTTTTTCTCTTAATGCAAAAATATGAAATTGGTAATAATGTGATCTTAGGATTAATTTTTAAAAAACGGGGTGTGAGCAAGAAATAAAATTTTACTGTTAAAATAGACTAGAAATTTGATTTTTTACTAACTTCCCACTCTGAAACAAGGCAAGGGCTATTGGCGATGGATATCGAAATTTTGAACCTCTCGGTCAAATGACGACTCCTCAAATTTCCGTACCATGCCCACGTGAGGATTTTTAGTCCTGACAGATTTAAAATGCATCAGTTTTTCTACAAGACGAATTTTTAGTGACACCAGGATTCGAACTCACTATTCGCCAGCGGTGGTCGCGGTAGCCTAGTGGTCGAGGTAACAGGGTTGGCGTGTCATGAGTTCGAACCTGGTGTTGCTGAAGACCGGCCATGTAGTGGAGCGGTGCACGTTAAATCTGTCAAGAGCTCAAACGTTCTCCCGTTGCTGTGGTGTGGGAGAGGGGAGTGTCAGCTCTGGTATCATCCTAGTCACTTGATCGTGTTTCAAAAGTACGAGGTCCGTCATCAAAAGCCCTCGAGTAGCTAAATAGTGTGACGTTAATATTCACTCATTCATTCATTACTCTCCAGCGACGAGTTCATGATCTTAAAACTGCATAGTATACCACGGGCATTTAATAGTTTGGTGAAGATGAGAAGATATATAAAGAAATTAAAAGTTAAAAATAAAAGAGGTATTCAGTTGAAAGAGGTACTAGGAAGTAAAATTAAATTCAAATATGAATGAAAACTGAGAGAGGAGCGAATCTATTTCTTCCCATTTCCTTTTTGATAACTGCTTTCCGTGAAATCTTTTGTACGTGCAAATCATTAAAGTTTTTTTTAAAATTGTAATTAAAAGATTTCTTGGCAATATCAACAACTAAATATCTTGAAAAGTGCAACATACATTTTAAAAAGTAAACGTGGTTGGAAAATTAGAAAGAATTATTTATTTAAAAAATATCAAAACCCAATCAGTTTCTAAATTTTTCTTAAATACCAGTTAAAGTCAGATTTTTACAATAATTGGTATAGTTCTGAAAGTCTAATGTGTGACAATAATAGAAATTTCCATAAAAAATTTGAGAAATGTTTTTTACTTACTTTTTTTCCAAATTATAAGCTACCACATTGTAATTCGAAAAGAAAATTGAATCAAACTGACTCTTTTCCTCATAAAAAATATGAAGATTTTAAGTTTAAATGAATAAATAAGTTGATTTAAATTTCTTGCCAAAGTTTTTTTTTACAAGAATTTCTCTCATATGTTAGGTTTTTAGTAAATTTATTAACATATAAATAAATGCATGTGTATTGAATTGGATATCTAGTTTAGGCATTCTTTTGAAAACAAATCCTGTTTTTCTTTTTTTTAAAAAAAAATAGCAGTAAATAAAAATAAATCAAAATAATTATTACAAACTAGTTTTATTTCCAATAATTTTTCTCCCACATCATAAATTCTCGTTCATATGAATTACAAATAAGATTTATAAGCCGAAATAAATTCTTTCAAGATGATTTTAAATTTTATTCATTTTCGCTAATAAAAGGCACATTTATTCAAAAATAAAGACGTTACTTTTCCTTCTAAGCTGTTATTGTAATATGTTATTATCGATTGAACTCTTTTTTTTAATTATTATTATTATTTCTTATCTCAATTTTTTCTTGCAAATGAATAGCTATTTTTAACAATAAAAACTTTTTTTGTGTTGTGGTTAATTTTTTATTCAAGTAAGAATTTTGCTGATTTAAAACTGATACACACAATCCAATATATTTTAGTTAAAAATCGCCAGTTTTTTATACTTTCAGAAGAGAAATGTTTTTTTTTGTCTTAATTAATTTTTTAAAAATGATCTTTAATTTAAAAATTAGGTTTCACAAGAAGAAAATTTCTTTTAAGATTTTCTTTTTTCTCTGAATGGTTTTTTCCCTCCTTTTAATTTATTCAGTATGAAATAAAAAAAAGCCTTTTTTTTGTTTTCTGTCAAAAGTTAGTCGAAAGCTATTTTCCTAATTGGATTTGAACTTCCGTTGCACACCAATTAGTTTCTATTTGTATTTCAAATTGTGTTCATGTAAAAAAAAAATGCTTCAAATTATTTTAATTAAAAGTGGCTAAGAAAGGAAGGATCAGACTTTTTTCTTTAAGAATGAAATTGTTCAACATAAATTTCTTTTATTTATCTTAATTTATAACTGTCGATATCTTTAGTTACTTTCTTTCGTTTTTTTTTTCATTTTATTAATCATTAATCTTAAATTATCTTTTGTTGGAAAAAAAATGTATCTTTTGAACTTCAAGTAATTTGTAAAATATACTTTTTAAAAACAGATCGGTTAAAAAAAATTGTTAACTTTGAAAAATATTTCTTTTTATTAATTTGTACTTTGATTTTTCTTAGTATATATATATATATATATACTAATATATATATCTGTGAAAAACAAACTTTTTACTGTTAAAAATTCATTTTTTTAATGTTTTTTTTTTTTTGTTGGTTCTATTTTGTGGTCTTAACAGTTTTCACACAACTAGACAATTAACTATAGAAATTTTTTATAATGTTAGGAATTTTTTTATAATGCGTTGTTATTATCAATTTGTATTCAAAAAATAATTTTACCATTATTAAATTCAATTTTTTAAACTTTAAATGTGCATTCTATAAATAATCTGTTACGGTATCATGTTTTATTTTTCATTGCAACACATTTGAATTTCTTTTATGGCTATCTATTTTCTGCGACATTAAATAGCGTTTACACGAATAAACGGTTTATCTTTTGTTAAGTTTTTTAAAGTTCTGCTCAAAATTTAATTCGGCTCCAAATAATTTTTTTAACAATTTCACTTCACTTCAAGAAAAACTTACACTTCAAAAGAAATTTCTTTTTAAATTAAAATAAAATTGATTGCGATTTTCCAATCAATATTTGCTGAGAAAAAAAACTTTCATTACACTTTTTATGTGTTTGTTCTCTCTTTCTCTCTCTCAGCCTTAAAACAATCGATATAATAATTAATTACCTGAATTTGGGATATATCTTTCTTTTTTAACAAACAGTTGTTTGAAAGAAAAAAATCATAATCCTTTACTACGAATACAGCTCAACTTAATTTCACGAATTTATATTCGAAAGTGAACTTTATCCAGCATTTCGAATGTTCAATTTCATTAAAATTTAAATTCTACAAAATCCTCAAACAATCTCTCGCCGGAGGGGATTGTTTTTCCAATCCACCTTTATTTTTTCCATTCCGTTCTATTTTATGGTTCTCGTGGAAACCGCGAGAAAACTCCGGAAGAGACTCGAAAAAGTTTTTTCCGGGCCTTTAGCAAGAAGAAAAGGCGACGGAGAGCGAAAAGTCGTCTGCGAGAAAAGTTATTTCGAGCCTTCGCTTCCAGCCTCAAGAGATGTTGTGGATGCTCTAGTCTACGAAAACCACATTCGCAATTGCAGATAACGGTAAGTGAGCCTATTTACGAGAATATATGCATTGTGCAACCCCCCTTTCAACTTTGCCGAAAGGAGATCGATGGGATATTTGTGGAATATCGAAAACGGGTTAAGTGGTCCGAAGTGAAATGGAAAGTATGAACAGTTTTTGGAACCCAATTTTTGTTGTGTTATGTTTGATTAGCAGTCAGTTTCTACAAAGTAATTTTTAGTATGTGAATTTATCAATCTATTGGAATTCCATAATATATATTTTAAGCAAATTTTCTTTTGTTTTAAATTGAGTTGATTTTTTTCATTTGAATAGGTTGAAAAATTTTCAAATATGGTGTGAGATAAGTATTTCTTCGTAAATGCAATTAATCGGTATTCATGTAATTTTAGATATAAAGTTATTTTAGCTAAAATTTTTGAGGGGAATTGACTTAAGCTAACGGTATTAAAATGAAGGGAGAGTTAAGGTAGTATGGAATAGGTTCTACCTTAAATCTAGGTAAAACTGTAGTATATGAAATTAGTGGGAGAAGATTTAAATAAGTTAGGTAGAAAATTTTTAAGCGTACAAGAGTTCTAGTATATTTTACAAATTTTTTCGCTCCTGGAAGATTATTTTCATAAACCCTTAGAAATTTGCAAAATGTTAAGTTCATAATGTATAAAAATAATGACGACTAGACAAACTGAAGACAAAAGTATCGACATAGATTCAAATCTTAATTTTATAATTTGTTTTTGAATGCGTTAGATGTGATATATATATCGTATTTACTCGAATCTAAGTCACACTTTTCCCCCAATATTAATGCTTCTGAAAATCGGGTGCGGCTTAGAATCGAATTCAAAAATTCGTTCAATGGGCCAATTACAGGTTCATGTATGTATTTAAAAGTTTATAATATTGGTAAATTGACTAATTATTCACTTCTTATTAGTTATAAAGTTTATATTAATTTCGTAAAATTGGATATCAATAAACCATTTTACACTAGTTTTCATTTTTCACAAAAACTTGTTGAGAATTTGGGGTGCGGCTTAGAATCAATGACGGCTTAGATTTGAATAAATATGGTATTAAGTAAATTAATTGATAATACATTCTATTTTGTGTTTAATTTCAAAGAGTAATCATTGAAAAAACTCTTATAATCTATGCATATTCAAATAATGTTAAATTAAATGATAAATAAATTCAAATAATAAATAATTTAACTTTTAAACAATTTACTTTTTGATTATTCAATTTGTGCGCAATAAAAAATAAACGGAATGATGCGACTGAGAACATAAGGATAACAATTAATGTAACAGAAATTTATTTATGAATATTGAGTTTATTATCCCTTTTAGAGGTATTCTAGAAAATGAATACAAGTTGGGAAAAGATCTGTAAGGTTTGAAATGTCAAAAATAAATGTAATGCACTGCATGTTTATGTGTGTTATATAGTCTCTAAGCTTAATTCATTAAAGCCACAACATTCTAAAAAAAAAGATTATTCTATTAACAAAAGCTCCCTTCATAAACTTAACTCGAAATTTTGGCTACAGTTAGATATTGTCGTTTACCTGTACAAACAGTGATTTTTTTTTTCATTTTGATTTTAAATTAAACAAAAATTATGTTTAAAATTTAATTTTTGTTAAAGTGTTAAATATATACTCAAATATTGTTTAGCAATAAAGGAATTATTTATCCCAATTCTATTTTGAATTCAACGATGGATATGAAGTGAAAAGGACGTGCATTGATAAAAAAATATTTTAGTGAACACTTATCATGTAAAAGTTACAATGCACAAAAGTTACAATTGCATTGTGTTTTGGTTTAGTTTTATGATTTATTGCATTTGAAATAATTTGATTACATTTGTAATAACTATTTTAAGTTTAGTATGATAAATCATAGAAACGTTTGAATTATGAATAAATTGATATGTGTGTAAATAATTTTTTTGTTAGTATACTTCAGAAATGAAGTTAGTTTTTTAAATATTCTTTAATAATGTTTCTACTAAAAAGAACAAGGTTGTTTCTGTACGGTTATAACATTTTATTTTTTCTAGAATCATTGTACTCAAAATTTATACCGTATATTGACAGAATTTATAAGTTTTTAAAACTAAGGTATTAATATTTGTTTTATAGCTTCTCATGTCTTTTAAGGTGAAAAACGAATTCTCTTCTTGAAGTTGGATATTTGAATAGCTTTTTACGGTTTTTAGGTGTATTTTCAATTATAAATGCAAAAAATCCCAAACAATTTCTCAAAAGTATATTTTTTGAGAAACTGGAATATTTGCCGCACGTTTCAATGAAATATAACCTAAGCGCTTAACGCTCTACACAAAATTCTAATGCAACAATCTTAATTGTACATAAATTATAAAGAGAATGCTTAATGTAATGAATGAAAATCTAAAAAGAGAAATTGTGTTAAATTCAATTTAGTTATGGGATTAAAAATATGTGTAAATATACATTTTTCCCGTAATTAAAAGTGACTCACTACTAACAAAAGTTTGGTTACATTTTATACTCCATATTATTAGAAACATATACTGACACTTCTATGTAAAATACCTTTATTAGTTTTTGAGATATGTCAATGATAGAAAAATTTTATGAAACAAAGTCTAAGAGGATTAAAGTTATAAGGATTTACATCCAATTTGGTTTGACTTCAAGTAAAGTATTTTATAATCATTATAACTTTTTCCAAACCACATAGGAACAAAACTTGAACAGTTTAGGGAAGGAAAAAAAACTTTTCTTTTTTTCTAATGTGGTTGAAAATCAGTGTTTTCATCAGTTGGATCTCTTAATAGAAGCAACCTAAGTAACATTGGAACTGATTTATAACATGCTTGACAAATACAAGAATGTCAATTAAGCTATTTTCTAGGATGATTTGGAAATCTGTTTTTATGCATTCTTTAACAAAAAGTCTTTGATAGCATAAAAATTCAAATAATTAGATTAAATTTCTTCTAAGTTAAAAGTCATCGTAATAAGACAAGTAGAGAGACATAAATGAAAGGATTTGAATGATAATATTACTTATTACATGATGGATTTATTACTCAAATATTCTCAAAAAAATATTTTTTTCTTCTTTTCTAATTTTAAAACCAGCACTACATTTATAAATATTTGAAAGTCATGTAATTAAAAAAGAATTATACATCACTAAAATATTAAGCAATTTTCAAAACCCACTAAAGTACACACACACACACATACCCAACTCATAATTGCAAATCTGAATCAGTATCACAATATAAAACACGTCCCATATCTTTTATAAATTTATTATCAAAGGTTTCAAGAAGAATTCTTTTGCTGAATTTCTTATATTTTGGAACACAATTGCTTAATATAAAATTTTGGACGGCATTGAGACGTGTGAAAATGAGGTTAATTTAAGCATACCGACCAAAATCGTCTTTATCTGGCGCTCACCTTATTTTGTCTTTCTATTCTTACTTCCAACGCCTCTGCTGATATTTATTAAGCATCCTTTAGAACGCATTTAAAGTTCTCGCACGTTTCTGTTAGAATCAAGGGCGGTCATTGGGTAAACGTAAATTATAAGAACTTAGAACTTTAGAGAAATATTTAAGGATTTTAACGCAGCGAAAGAATATAAAAATGAAATATTTTCCTTTTGTTCAAAGGATCTACAGAAAAAAACACATGTGCAAGGTGTCCAATTTTAAAGTATACTAATTAATATAATGGATAAATTGATAAACATATGTTATATTTGAATGAAAAATAAATTTTTATGATATTAAATTACACTTTGTGACGGAAAGAAAATCCTAACACCTAGAAAAAATTATTGTACAGTAAGAGAAATTTGGACAATGCAATCGTCTAATAAACATGATTAGATTTTTAAAATCGCAGGTTAATTTAAGAAAATGCATTTCAAATATGAAATGCTGTTACATTAATAGCTGGTGTAACCTCCAGAATTTTGAATGCAAGCGTGTCATACAGGTCCCATATGTCACTTTGTGTTATGAAGTTTCATGATTGTTCTGTCAATACTGGAATGGTCACTGCTGAATTGGGATGATGCTGAGTTGTTGTCCAATGTGCTCAAGTGGAGACAAATCTGGTGATCTCGCAGACCATGGTAGCATGTCAACACTCTGTAGAGTACGTTGCTTTACAACAGTGGTGTGAGGGTGAGCGTTATCCTGTTGGAAAACTTCCCCCTTGAATGCTGTTCATGAAGGGCAGTACTGTAAGTTGAATTACCAGACTGACGTATAAATTTGCAGTCAGTGTATTTGGGATAACCACAAAAGTGCTCCTACTGTCATAGGAAATTGCTCCCCAAACCATTACTCCGGGTGTAGATTCAATGTATCTAAGGTCGCAGACAAGTTGGTTGCAGGCCTTCCACTGGCTTTCTTCTGATCAACACGTGGTCATCACTGGCGCCAAGGCAAAACCTGTTTCATCAGAAAACACAACAGATCTCCACTCCGTCCTCCAATGAACTCTGGCTTGACACCACTGGCGTTGCAAACTGCAATGTCTTGGAGTCAGTGGGATACACGCTACAAGGCCCCTGTCTCGTAGCTAACAGTTCGTTGTGTTACTGTGGTACCAACTGCAGCTCCAATTTCTGCAGCAAAAGCAGTACGATGAGCCACAGCCGTACGCCGAATACGGCGATCTTCCCTCTCAGTAGTGTCACGGGGCCGCCCGGAACCCGGTCTTCTTGAAAGAGTACCATCCCTTGACTACTGCTCCCAACAATCATGCACAGTGGATACATGCCGGCCAAGTCTGTATGCAATATCGCGGAAAGAAAATCCACCTTCTCGTAGCCTTATTGGGTGTAGCTTACCTACCTCGTAGCTTTATTATCACCATATTTACCTCGCTTAAATATGGTGAGATGTTGGTAATGGCTTCTCCGCCTTCTTAAAGGTATTCTTGACTAAGATCAATTCAATACGTCAAATTTCACAGACAAATAACGTTCACGAGTTTTACAGCATGCATTTAAAGAAACCCTGATTTGCAAGCTCTAAGTAGCGCTACTAGAGCCACATTTAAGTGAGAAGCACGAAATTTGAATCGATGTAATCTTTCAGATGTGTAGACTGGCCTACCGAATTTCGTTTATTTAACAAAAGTCTTTCTTGGTGTTGGGATTTTTTGCCGTCAGTGTACTTATTTAATTTATTCAATTAATTTATAATATTTATTAATAAATTTCTAAGTTGCGTAAGATTATATTTGAGTAAATAAGAAGTTAAATATATAAATAAGAAATCAAGAAATTAATTATAGGTAAATAAGTAATTAAAATTTTGTCTATTGCAATTTTTGATGAATAAATTAATCTAGAAATTTTTCGCGTTAAAATATTTTTTTGCATATGATATTTATAAACGAATACTACAAATACTGTCATCGCAATGTACGTCAATAAAACTGTGTCATGCTTATTGGTATTTATTCGTCTACAAAAGGAACAGAATTTTATAACACTTATTTTTTTTATCGTTATAATAAATCCTTCATTTCAGAATTAAGTTACGAACAGTTCATATTATATTAATCTTTGAAATATCATAAATTTTCGATACCATATTCAGAGTATTTGCTAAACAGATAAATTCTCTGAGTTTGATAAGAGGATACCTTTACAGTGCTTGAAAAAGATAATTTCGCACTGCATTTGATAAAAGATAAATTCTCAATGTTTGATCAAAAGAAAACTGTAGTCCCTCTTCAATTATTTTAATCATAAATCTGAAATCATGGAAAATATCAAAGTAGCTAAATACAATTCGTATAAAAAATTGATTACTTAGTACTTGTATGTTACATAACAACTACGTAAACGAGTGTATTTTTTCTTTCGAGTTTTTGAAGAAACTTTTTTTATATTATATGTTTATTAAGAAAAAATATTTTTTACTAATATTTGAATTATACATAAGTATTTGACCGTATGGGAAGTGGTTGCCATTTCACATGCAGAAATTTCTACGATTAAATTTCTGCAATTGCTTTATTTCCCTCTAAATCCTCTGCTCCACAAACAAGGAGTTTTATTTTGTTTATTTTGTGGATTATCTTAAGTCTCATAAAATTGGGAATCATTTAAAAAAAAAAGATCTACTTTACCAAACGAATCTTAACATATATGAAAATATTCTTCAATTGTAAGAAAAATTTAATTCATTTGTCTTTTTTCTGGCAATTTTTATTCTTTAACAAAATTTCGAATGGATTATTATTCTTTTTTCCAAGGTATCCTCTATTGTATTTGTAAAATAAAAATAATTTTAAAGAAAACAATTCAATTTTTGACAGTGATTTTCATAAATAAAATATGTTTGATGTAATGTCCATTATATTCTCATCTAAATACATTTTAGTCTATTATAAATATTTTAATAAAATGATACATTTTAAGGAGTCAAATACTTTTGAAAATAAACGACGTAAAAAGTGAGATACAAATGTATCAAAAAACTTATTTCTAATTCGAAACAACATATTCCAAATGGAAAATTCTACAAGGAATACAAAAGGAAATTAGTGCTAGTCAATGTGAGTCAGCTAACATCAAACGATCTATAATAATTATTGGATTCGACGTTCATGTATAATACACTCATGTCTAATATTAAGGTCACAAACATAAAATCTGCGAAAACTATTAACTCTGTTGCCACAAAATTTTGCACAGAGACATATTGCAATCTCAGAAAGAATATAGCAACAACATAATATGGAAAAGATTATAATTGTGAATTAAGATACAAGTCATATAAAAAGTGGGAAATCATGAAATAGAAATTAAGCATTTAGCTCGGAAAAAGTTTGCCTAATATTGTGATCACTGTGAACTGCTATACAGGCCTCACAATGAGCTCTCATACTGTTTGTGAGAGTGTCAATAAATATTTGTGGTAACAAAGACCATTTTTCCAAAAGCAAGACTCTTAATTCGTGGGGGACCTTGGGAGTGGAGCTACGCTGAGAAACCACCCTAAAGATATTCAATAGAATTCCGGAGACCTCAAGGATCAATTCATAAGGCGAATATCTGCTCCTTCATGAAATTAATCAACAAAGTGAGTTCTAGCCGCGCATTATCATCCATAAATATATAGTTCTGGCCCATAGCGCCCAGAAAAACCTCACATAGGCTTCCAGGATATCCTCCCCACAGCTTTGAGAGTTGACAGTACCCGTATTGAAAAAGACGTACAGTAGTGTACGACTGTCCAACATTATGCCATCCCACACAAGGATTCCTATGCCACCAAATCAATCGATTTTTGTTACATTGTGGAGGGGTGAAAGCTAGCTCCATTTTCTCTCCAGGTGAAGATTCGACGACAATCACTTTGTCTGGTACATTTCGATTAATCACTGAAAAGATCATTCCCCCAATCTTGTGGTGTCCACGGCTGATGTTTTCAGATCCACAATATCCGGTGTTTCCACTTAGGTGCAGTCAAAGGGACGTACAAGACTGGACGCCGGGTGTAAAGGTCAGTCTGCAAGATGGCTGTAGACTGGTTGCCTGGAAGTTTTTCTTCCAGACTTAGCAACAAGCTCACGAGCAAGCTGAGGAGCCGTTGTTTACCTATGTTGTCGTGTGCTTAATGCCAAGTAGCTATCCTGGGTAGATGCCGATGGTCTGTAGTGACTTTGGTTGACCTTCTTGGTGACAGTACTACTTATTTGAAATTGATTCCATAACCAGGAGACCATTTTCGGGCCACTTGTAACCTTCGATTAATTTCCGCTCGAGACTGGCCAGCTTCAAGCTTGCCAATGACTTTCCATCCCCAGGAATCATCTAAGCAATTATGAGAAATCATTTTTACTGTTAACAGACTAACTTGTTTGTTTTAATGCAACATTAAAAAAAATGGAGGCAAAATTCTTATATGCTTGAATGGTTTCAATCCAGGAGTTCTGCAAAAACTAACGCTAAACAACATCTTTTCCCAAACTGAACTTTGATATTGTATACTAAAATTCTATCAGTTTTACTGGAGGCATTTTAAAATTATGAAGAAAAACACGTTTGTGACCTTAGTTTTGCACATGAGTATATACTCAATATTTAGTAATGCAGGCTTTATAAAAGGCATTCTCAAAACACTTTAATCCTATATGTGTACATGTCAAACTTTAATAGGTTCTAATAAAAAAAATATGAAATGCGTTCTAAAACTGTATTTAGAGAGATTTTAATTGTTCATTTTTGCTATGATTTATTTAAAAAAATATCTAAATGAGTATAGATGGGAAGGGAAGCAAATTACCCCCGCTTCATTTGTATATTATGTAGAAATTGGTAAAACAAGTATTCGTTGAAAAATAGTAAAATGTTTCCCTCCCTATATTAGTATAACCTATTTTTAAGGGGAATGCTCCTATATCATTCAAGTCACGTTTTTTCTCAATTGTTACAAAAGGCCTAACCAGCAAACTTAAATGTTTACAAATTTAGACACATAAAAGTTGTTAAGTAATTTGAAAAAAGAATAATATATTTAAAAATAATCTTTGCTTCTTTAAATATACTTCTTTTTCTTCTTTCCTAGCACTGCAGCCGGTTTGCCCGACAAGGCTGTCTCAGTCAGCTTATATTATCTTGATATATTTAATATTACGTTCTTCATCGGTTCACTCCCAAGTCCTTAACAATCACTTTTATATTTTATCCATCCACCTTGTTCTCGGTCTTTCTCCTTTCCTTTTATTTTCTTTTAACAGGATTTTGATAAATTTTACAGGGCTCCACTTCTCTAAATAGGGTTTGTATTCCATGTTCCTATATTTAGTACCTTTTTCTGTCCAAGTTGTCTGGGTGAAATCCGTCCGGTTTTTATAACTATACTTTCTGGGATTTCTAAATATATTTATTCCAGAAAAATCTAATTTTTTTAAGCGGTCATATTTTAACTAGCAATAAATCTTAAATTTCGACTCTAATTCCGGTTTTCGTAATCCAAATTTATCAATAGAAGATAATTTTATGGCAAAAATATTTCTGTACATTTTCTTTATTGATTTTAAAGGATTTTCTGACATGTGTGTTGGTGAAAAAACCAAGTTTTATTTCAGATGATTCAGAAATTTTTTTTTGTTTTACATATTTAAGGTTCTTTACTTATTGAGGAAGTTTATCGTCATCTGACAAGAAATAATTCTAAATTCTGTTCGACGTATGTTAGTTAAAAATCTATTCTAAAGTTTAAAACATCTGAGTAAAATTTGTAAATGTAGTGTTGCTCTCTTTAGATATATGTCGTATGAAAAATCTTAAATATGCTAATAAACAAAATGCATCTTTAAAATAATGTAGAATTAAGAAGTATGGAAAGAAAAAGAATATAATGATTATTTAAATGGTCAAAATAGTTTGAGAACGATTTCTGTAAAATAATACGAGTATCCTAATTTTGTATTTTTTTAAATATATTTCATTAGGATAAAAATTTTTAAAAAATCAGGTTATTTTTATTTTTAAATTTGTTTATCGAATCAATTTATCACTTAATAGCCCATTTTAATCTTAAAGATATGATTAATTTTGTAACAACCGTGGGAATATTTTTGACATGAAAGAATGGGGTAACATATAACAGGATGTAATCTTCAAATCAGTGTTAAGCAATTAATGTTTTTAAATTTGAATTCCAATGCTTTATGTCCAAAACTACTGCAATCATAAAAGTTCTTTCTTTAAAAAAACTGTAGAGAAAAAAGATTATTAAAGTAAAAACTTAAAAATCCTATAAACTAAAAAATTTATTTTCTATAAACTAAAAAACGTTAAAAAACGAAATTATGTTCATTACTTTTTTCAATTAAATTTCGCAAGTTTTTAGAAAAAAATTCTTCTATCTTTTTTTATTTTCATACTGTTTAGAGATTAAAGAATAGCCAGTTAAAATTGCCAAAATATTAAGAATATCAGTAAGGTGGGAAATGTATTAACTATACTTTATAGATTTGTGAATAAATTGTTGATTTGACTAATTCTAAACTTTATGCAGAAAATAAAATGTTTCTAGAATTTTCTCTTATCTTTTTTTGGATAATGTCTGTCTTCATGCGTTTGAAAACTATTTCTTATCTACTATTTTGTGTCTTTCAATCCCATTTTCAGGCTGACTTTTCGTGCAGAATGTTAAGAAGCACTGGCTCGCCAAAATTATCCATTTTTTTCTGCTTTCGTTCTCTAGCACCAATATTGTAGTGGGACTACACTGGTCGGCTATTTCATTAATTATTCGTTACAGAAATAGAAAAGACGAGCTCGGCTATTTGAATTGCAAATTGCGATTAATAATTCATTTTTTCTGGGCTCAACATTTCAAATATTCAGAGCTGGTTCTTTTTTTTCTTCAGGGGAGCAGATAGTGTTACATTAGAAATAAATAGGAATTTCTTCTTCGTTATTATTTTATTTTCCTCGCAATGTATACTCCATCCATTTTATTAGTTTCATAAATAAATTATAGTTTAAAAAAACTAAAAAACACGCTTTTATGTTTAATAGTACTAAAAAAAAAATTCCTAATATAAGAATGAAATTAACGAGAAAATTAATGTCATTGGGGTAAAAGCGTGGAGTGCTCGATATCAATTGTTATAATTTCTTACTAGTTCTATTCTGAAATCCTGAGTTAGTGTAAAAATGTAGTACAAAAAGTACCCCATGCTTTTACACCAATGACATTAATTCTCTCGTTAATCATTTTATACTTATGTTAAGAATTTCTTTTTTACTTTTTAGTTTGATTCAGAATAAAAGCGTGTTTTTTAGTTTTCTTAAACTATAATTTGTTTTTCCTTTTTTAGTTCGATCTACAGTAAAAATATGTTTTTTTAGTTTAAGCTCATTTATTCATTGATGAATTAATCTTAAATGCGTCATCTTTTAGAATCTAAAATACCCATTCGTATCTTATCAGTGTGTCGATAAGGCCTGGTTTGCAAAATTTAGGACCAGCCAACTGAAGGAAATCTGAAAGAGCTAAGTTTGAATTATTTCATGCGAAAGTTGTTGTTAAGTCAATGATATTTTTTACTAAAAATAGCTCAATATTCTCTCTGAAACTTACTTTAATCCGGTAACCTCTGAATCAATATTCAGCTATTTGGTAAAATGAAGCAATGAATGATGTTTCATTCCTGAGATTCGAGAAGAGAATTTAGAAAAACAGACTTAACACACGCACGAGTCTTTTTTTTAATTTCGATTATCAGAAAAACTAGACAATTTTTTATTATTATGGTAAGAAATTGCTGATACGCATTTTCTCGCTTTTATAGGGTTGTAACTTAATCTTTTAGTCGCCAAATCTGGAAATGGTATAATGAATTAGTCGCCAAATCCGGAAATCATTATTCCTGATGATCCTGATCAAGACAATGGAACAAAATTAAAAAATTACTGTATTGTCATTGGTCTTTGACAAATGTGCAAAACTTCGAATTAATCTGACCATTTAAAATGGGCAAAGCTCGAGTTCAAATATTCCACTACAAACAAGTGAAAATTATAAAAGCTTGTTAAAATCATTGTTCATCGGGTATGGTGGTATTACAAAGATACGAGAGCTGAAATGAATTTATTTTAGTACTTCTCAACTTTCAATATGTGTGACCCAATTTTCAATCATAATTTTCATCACGCCCCCCCCCCATACATTAACAATTGCATTGAATACAATAAAAATGTACTTTGACGCTAAAGCTACAATATGACTTTAATTATAAACCATACAAACTAACAGAATAAGTATTAAATTATGTACATGATAAGCTCATAAAAGACAAATTTATTAAACTTGTTTTAATTGAATATTGATAAATTACTTATGAAAAACTTTGTGAAGTACTGATACATTTCTAAGTATGTTATTTTAATGTAAATGCGTACTTAATTTATATTTTTCTACAATACATTTTGTTTAGCTTCCTTTCAGTAAATTAATACTCATTTTATATATATATATATATATAAATATTTTATTTTCGACTTTTCAATAAGCCCGTGCGCCCCTTACAGGGATATAATGCCACCTTGGTGGGCGCGCCCCACAGTTTAAGAAATGCTGATTTTATTTAATTCACGTCATACACAAGAATTATATGAAAATTGTTTGTAATGGACTTGATATCTCTGAGCCAAATTTTGGAGATATTCATTGACTGATTGTTTTATTATTATTGCAGTGCGAGGCAACACGAGGGCCTGTATGCGAGGGTTGAGGTTGAGACCTATATATAAGCTGGTACCTCATTTTTCAAAATTCCACATCATACCAACGCGAAGTTTTTGAGCTACATTATGCCAGTCCGAAGTTTTTGAGCATCCAGATTTACTTTGCATCATTTCCTCTATACGGTGGGTCCTAAGTGGCAATGGTTAGCCCAGGGGTACTCAACCTTTTTTTCTGCTGGGCCTCATACATATGCTAGCTATTTCACGCGGGCTACATACATATGATGGTATTTCACGCGGGCTATATACATATGATGACTATTTCACGCTTCCGCAACATGAGGATTAAAGGGGGGGGGGGGAGACTTGCTTTAAAATGTGGAATGTGGAAATGATCAACATATTAAAACTCCTATTTTTCTTTTTTTAATTATTATTTTTTATGTTTTTTATTTTTGTCACCGAATTTTTCTAAATTGGAAGCATTTTAGAATCACTCGGTCACAATTTCTCCATCAGTAAACGGTTTCATATGATTACCAATGGTATAACAAATTTTATAGGGTGCCTTTGTTATCGCTGTGACATTAGCAATGACAAAACACTCTTTTGCTGTTGTAAAGATTATTCAAGAAAGCCTCTTTATCATCTCTTGAAAGAGCTTTGAGGACAAGTGTTATTGAACGATTCCTGTTTATTGGTGTTTTTTAAATACACTTTCGTGAGACACACAAATAAAACAATTACTGAACCATGCTTGTTTTTCCCTACAAATTAGTCAACACAATAGTCAAAATAGTCTTCCCAATCGCCTTGAAACAATCTATTTTCTTCGAAAATTTTTCACTTGCAAGATATGAAAGATAGTTAAAAATTAGTTCCACTCATTAAATGGTTGCTACTCTACTGTTGTCTATTATCACTAATCAGAAAAAAAATTATCAATTCGCACCCATACGTCATCGACAGCAAAAAGTAAAATTGATATATTTGATCTTTAAACAAAAAGTTTTCCACCAAATTTTGATAAGTAAAGGAATTTCTCAGAGCAATGGGCCCTGACCGGGCCACTTAAAAAGGCCAGATGGGCCGCAGGTCGAGTATCGCTGGGTTAGCCGGAAAAGAAGACATATGAAGTGTAACATTACTCAATTTCCACATCGCTGTGTGTATGAGGTCTTTTCGACACAATTCCAATTAACATGCTTACATTATTTCGCATAATATCCTTTCGTGAAATCAATATTTCAGCTCTCGAACTCTAATTTACGAAAATTGTGACCTTGTTCCAAAAATACAAAGATTCCCTTTTGAAAACTATGCCAGAGAAAAAAAATGGAGAAAAATTACCATTATCAACTATAAGATTTCATACTTTGATAGGAAAGTTGAATTTTTTTTGATACAAACAAACGTTTCTTTGCTTTGCAGTATCTTGCACTCGGATTGTAAACACGATCAAGGTCATAAACATATGTCGATATTTTTCGGAAAAAAATATTTGAGCTAGAAAATAAAGGAATTAGATACCCACTTGTTTAACGTCTTCTGCATTGAATATTAGGTCAAGTTGTGCGTTTTTTTAAGAAGAACGATTTCTATTCTTTTTTCTTCCTCTTTACACATTGCATTAATAGTCGCAAGCGTATGAAAGCTTTCAGTTGAGTTTCGGATCTCAAGCTCTTATTATCACGGCCTTATAGCTATGAAACGGTTTTTTTATATATAAAAATGGATGTTTGTATATATGACCTCACTTCATTCCAACACCGTTCAACCGATCTCTATGAAAATTGGCATATATGTATATGTATCTTTTCATAGAAGAGGTTTTTGTGCTATCCTCTTTGTTGCAGTTCTCCACCAGGTAGCGCTACAGTATATCAACTTCAGAAATAAATCGCCAAATTGCCAACATGGTCGCCAAAAATGATGCCAACTTGGCTCTATCTCCAACATTTCACTATGTTTCTATTGAATCGCCATTATAATGTAAGGAATTGCGTTGCTTGCAAATATTACAATTTTAACATAAAATAAATACAACAGAAAGTAATATTAACGTATTACACATCCAGATATAAATTATTTACACTATTTTAAGCGTTCATTTCACAAAAATTGTAAAAATGTGTTATTTTTGCTTAGCAGAGATCATATTAGGAAGGGGTTTTCAAAAATCGACACATAAGAGAGTTACGGGGCTTTATAAATAAAAAAAAATCCTTTTTATCAGCTATTAAATCTACAGACTTAAATTTTAACAAATATGCTTTTTTTTTTGTTCAGCTGAGATATGCAAAAAGCTTTTTTTGTTTAATTTGCAATTGACGTAAAATTAACTCATTAAAAACTTCTTTATCTTTCAATCTGTATTGTTTAATTTTTCAATTCACCCAACTATTATATGTAATATTAGCAAATTATTATGTATATATACACACACACCACTGATATTCAATTATGAAGAAAGACAACATATTCTAGATTGGTCTAACAAATATGTAACATTCAAAAAAAGCCGATCAGACCTTATAGTATGGGCGACTTTTTATAAATGCTGTGCTAAGAAGCTGGGTTCGAATCCCGGAGAAGGCATGGATATTTGTAAATACATATGTCCTTCTAAATACTCTTTGTGCTGAAAATCCTCTTGGGAAGTTGCCGTCAGGGAGAGGGGAAACACTCTTGACCAGAATATTCTCACTCAAAACTGGGGTGGGACGGGGCGAAATTGTACTGTCACCTGTGGTACTCAAAACTGAAGCTAACAACCGATATAATCTTGCTCCCCTTGCCACAATAAATTTAATAGATTTCTATCTGATCTTACTAATGATCGGGTTGTAAAAATAGCAAAAATGTTTTTAAAAATTGGATGGAAGATACAATTTTCCAAAACTTTTTATTAATGATTCCCTTTTGGGGTGCACTTTACAACATTTAAATAGGAAAAATAGCATAGATTTGAAAAGGAAAGTATAAGTTCCAAATGATTAATATTGCATTCATGAAATTAGGAATTCACTAAACATATTAATAATGCATAATTGTTCTTCAGGAACTTTCTAAATTTAAACCATGCTTAGATGAAGCTGATGATTACAATTCGAGATTTCACTTCTGGATTTCCTTTTTGTTATATTATGTAAGAATTCTATGCAATTGTAAAACTAATTACTCAATCTTCAACATCATCATCCATGACAGTACAGTCTTGGTTGACCCAAGGCCTAATGATCCAGACGTTTCCCTGCACTTGTACTGGCATCCAAACTCCTATAATTCTTAGCTTTAAGGGCCGAACAATCCTCTCCTGAATCGATCCATTGAAGTCTAGGACTTTTTCTTCTAGTATTATATAGTCTAGTCAAAACGATTTCTCTCAGAATGTTATTGTCACTCATTCGGATAATATGTCCAATCCAAATGAGAATTAAAAAAACTTTAGCGGGAATTATTCAAATGGATGGTCTTTAATGGTCTTGAACAAGATCCAAAATCGAAAAATTTCTTAAAAATACTTATTTTTATTGCATTTTTTAAATATATATATATATATATAAAAAATTTCAACATTTTTTTTACAATAAAGGCGTAAAAGGAGATAATCAGCAATAATACACATTAAGAACTTTATGCAACGATTAACAAGTTCTTAGTAGATACAAGATTCATTTTCGTAGACTAATAACTATGAACAAACGTACGGGGACGAGGCCTATAGAAACACAGTTGGAGTTTCAATTTCAATGTCTTTCAAATGTGTTTAGCAGGAAAAAATTTTGAAATCTTTAAATCTGATGATTATAATGCTCTATAATCATTTATTTCAGTTGGTATTCTAACACTCTATACGATTGTAAAAAAATATGTATTCATATTAACAACGCTATAGATTACGGTTTTACACAATATGTGGGGATTCAACGATAATTAGCAATTAATCCAACGATTTCTAATAGCCTCATTAGTAAGATATTCCTCATAATAGCATAACTTATATCCTAAAGTAAATGAGTGTTATGACTCAATTATAAAGATAAGAAACATTGGTCAATCTCTAGTGCTTTCAAGGTGGTGCCTATGTAACTTTTGTGAAAACTTAGCATCGAAAACATAATTATAAACATGTATTATAATTTAGTAACATCATATGTTATTATAAATCATGAATATCCCTACTAAAAATTGCTTAATGAAATGTATTCTAGTATTTCAAATTTATTATACTGAATTTTGAGAGTTCCACTTCAAATAAATAATGCAAAATAAGGTTTGCATACATTTCCTCCATTTTGAGAATAAAAGCTTAACCCGTAATGTAATTTATTCCCTTGAATGGGTTTTGATATTTTTCACATTAAGAAAAATTATAAATCAGTGGAAAAAGTTTAGAACTTCACTGTCACCATTGCTCAGGTTTAGAATCGAGTTTATGTCCTAAAGGTCTGGTTTCTGGATTAATAAAGGCTTCTAAAGTTAAATAAGATTAGACATCTAATTCTTCATATCGAATTATAGAAAAATGAGGTTCCTATCCAGGTATTTTCTTCGTCATTTAATCGTGGTTTGAATTAATGATTAGTAGATTGTAATGGTAAACATGTAATTTAGTAATGATTAGCTTAAGTATTAACTAAATTTGATTCGTTTTTATTTTTGATTGACTGATTTGATAACAGTTTATTAACATTTCCTTTTAAAAGCTACACTACAGCTATTGGTGATGAACCTGGTAATTTCAAAGCCCGATCAACTGATGAAGATGACACTTGTGAGTTTGCACTTCTCTCTCCTATCTTCTGTCTGACATTCATTAGGAGGAAAATGATTCTCCTATACATTTAGAGTATACTTCGTTTGTAATCAGAAATATTGAGTAGCTTTTCCTTCCTGTGCAATTCGGAACATTTTATAAGAGGGTAAGTTGGAACATAAGTTTCCCCTGTTGATTAAGGTCAGAGTTGTGTATGAAAGTCAAAACACAGAATGAGACATTAAGAATAAGACACACACTCGCAACTTTATTTTCCCACATAAATACCAAGTACATTAAAACATTTGTCATACCACTTAATAAGCTTCAAAAAGCCCTCCAGAAAAAACTCAGGGCTTTTCATACGGAAGAAGCGTTTAACGGCTATGGGTGAACGACGAAACAGCAGTGAACCCTTCAAGACACCGATACACCATTGGGTAGGTCGACCGTGATCAAGCAGATGAATTCGGAAAAAGTGGCCTGGGCATCTTAAATCTAGTGCTCTGTTGTTGGATGACAATGCGAGAACACACGGTGACGGCAATGTAAAATTGTATAGCAACTCTTAATTGGTAGTCTTAATTATAAACCTAAGATAGTCAAGATAGTAAAAAGTATTAGCGACAGTAGTATTATAGCAAACTCCGGGCCTTAGGAACCAGGATTGAAGGCTTAAACAAAGTTTTGCGGCTAGCCAACCTTCACCAGTATTTGCCAATACTGTGGCCATGCAGTCCTAATCTCGCACTTTGAACTGTTTCCGGCTTTGAAGAAGAATCTCGTTGGAAGGCGCTTTGGAAGCAACGCTGAAGTCAAACAAGCCATTAAACGCTTCTTCTGTATGCAAAGCCCTGAGTTTTCCCTGGAAGGCTTTTTGAAGTTTATCAAGTGGTATGACAAATGTCTCAATGTACTTGGTACTTATGTGGAAAAATAAAGTTATGTCTTATCTTTAATGTCTCATTCTATGTTTTGACTTTCATACACAACTCTGACGACGGACTTCAGGGGAAACTTATTTTCCGAATCACCCTCGTAGATGAATAGATTATGTTAATTTCTTACAAAATATAATGCAATAAAGTTTATATATTTATCAAAAAGGTTTCCATACGATACCATTTTCAAACAATACGCTTTCAAATTAATGAGCTTCATCATTCTAAAAGTAAGTACACTGAATGAGAAACTTCACCTCTGTTCAGCAGGACTGCATTTTAACTGCTTTTGAATGGATTACATCCTATCAAATCTCAGGTTAGGACTAAATTGTGAATAGAAAATAACTAAGTAATTGAATAGCGCTACTTTCTTTTTTTAAAAATAAGATGTATCTCTTTAATTTGCTTATTGTTTCCTCATTGACAGATGCATTACGAATTACACCGAAATCCTTCCATCCGTTGTTGTTTACTTGGAGGATCGAGTGGGCGACTTGCAGCGGGGTGTCTCGGATTCAGCTGTCTTGGATGAGTGATTGCCTGAAAGCTCGTGGTTAGACCCCCCCTTCCCCCACGTTTATCTCACTCACGTTGGCAACCACGCTAAAATAATTCCTCCAAAAATGAATTGCCCCCACGTTAAAGCAGAGGAGGATATATAGGAATCACTAAATAATTATTAAATTGCTGAAAAGTCTCAATTGAGACTGATTGCTTCTATGCAAAAGTTGGCTCCACCTGTGAATTATAAAAGTATAGTATGTAGCAGTGGTCTCCACACTTTTTTGATTGATAGAATCCTTAGAATTAAATATAAAGTGTGTGGGGAGGGAGAGGGACCCCACTCTTTCTCTTTCTTTCTCTTTCTCTCTTGGGGGAGTATATCATATAATAATATTTATGAAATAGATCAACATATAGGTACTTCATGTTAAGTTAATTTTTTTTTCACATTATGTTAACTTTAATTTACTCATTCATAATATTAATATATGTTCCAGGTGTCACCTACACATCTATTTGTATAAAAATGGATGTTTGTGTACATATGAGTGACCTCGTTTCATTCCATTACCATTCAAGCGATCACTATGAAAATTAGCATGTATATTTATATTTTTTTTTGTGCAGAAGGATTTTGTTTTATTCTCTTTGTTGCAGCTCCCCACCAGGAGGGGGGGGGGCTACAGCCTATCACCGTCTACAACATTCAATCAATCTCCAAGCTACCAACATGGTCACCAAATATAATGCCCCCCAACTTGGCTCTATCGCCAACATTTCACTATGTTCCCATTGAATCGCCAATATGATGTAAGGAACGGCGTTGCATGTGAATATTATAATTTTAACAGAAAATAAGTACAACAGAAAGTATTATTAACGCGTATTACACATCCAGATATAAATTATTTAAACTATTTTAAGCGTACATTACTCAAAATTTGTAGCAATGTGTTTCTTGTGCTGAGCACAGATCAGCTTATGAAGGTGTTCTCAAAATTGGGTTCACAAGAGAGTTACGGGGCGTTATAAATAAAAAAAAACTCTTTTTATCAGCTACTAGACCTTCAGACACAAAATTTAACAAATATTGTTTTTTTCCCCCAGCTGAGATAGGGAGACAGGTTGTTGTGCAATGTTTCCATTGAATCGTCATTATAAAGTAAGGAATGGCATTGTTTGCGAATATTACAATTTTAACATAAAATAAATACAACAGAAAGTAATATTAACTTATTACACATCCAGATATTGATTATCTATACTATTTTAAACGTTGATCACACAAAATTTGTAACAAAGTGTTACTTTTGCTACGCAGAGATCAACTTAGGAAAGTGTTTTCAAAAATCGACCCACAAGAGAGTTATGGGGTGTTATAAATAAAAAAAAAATCCATTTTATCAAGTATTAGACCTACAGGCTTAAAATTTAACAAATATGGTTCCTTTATTCAGCTGAGATATGCAAAAAGCTTTTATTTGTTTTATTTGCGATTCACGTAATATGAACTTATTTAAAACCTCTTTATCTTTCAAACTGTATTGTTTTTCTTTTCAATTTACCCGTGCCAAGAACGGGTATTCCATCTAGTACGTTATAATTTGTAACTGGAATATGTCATCGCGTCTTTTTGCGCAAGTAATTTAATTCTAGGTCTATATTGAAATTATTTACAGACATACTTTATATTCTGCGTTTATTTAATTTTTATATTTAGCTTTTGTTACCACGTAAACATTTTTTTACTTATGTACACTGTTCTGAATGGCATTAAAAATTTATAGTTGGGGGGAAATCCTGTGTATTCTACAAGAATTTGACACCTAATGTTTAGAAGCAGTTCTTACTAAAATTTAGATTTTAGAGGATATTTATCCAGTGTAAATTTCTAATCATAAATCAAGATTTTATTCTTTATATTTTCCTTTTAATATACAATTTTATGATTGTTCAGTCACTGGTTCTTGTTATATCAATAATAAATCCTGATTTTTGTTGAAATAATGGATTTTCAATCCAACCCATAAAAAACCGGAATCCATTTTGCACATGCATTTATACTTTTCTTTTCGATTTCTTATTTTGATTCGTGGAACCTTTAGGTTTCGTGGATCACAGTTTGAAGAAAATTTTTATATACACTGTCAAATACTCGTATAAACGGTAACCCTTAAATAATATATGAGAATAACTCAAAATCTCACAAACCCAGGCATAAACCGACTCGACAGACTGCAGCCTTTCAACTAAATGAGTAATGCCCTTGTATGTTCGCAGGCTTAGGCCTAGACATGGACGATGGTCACCATATAATAATTCAGTCTTTCCAATTAGCATATAAAGTCCGAAATTCTTAATTTTTCAGAAAATATATGCACAATTACATTTGACTGTTAAAGCTATTCCGATCATAATCTTACTGAGGCTGAGTAGAGAACGAGACTAGGCACCCATCGAGGCTGAGGCCCTGGGCCCAGTTGACCCATGCCTTAACACGTTCCTGAGCACGCTAACACCGTCTTACATTGAACAGAAGCCGATTTAACTCAGAGAGTTAACTAAATGTTTTCTGGTGTTTCTCAAAAAGCAGGAAGACAAAGCTAAATAAATCTGATTAACTTAGATCAACTGATGAAGCTATTACTCATTTGGCATACCCCTGTGCATAATCACAAGAAGTAAGCACAATGGCATTGATCTGAAACATATTTAATTACTCAACTGCTTATGACGAGTATGCTCGTTATAAAAAAGAGTGTAAAGTTTTGTGTTGTGACGAATACATTATTCATGAGTAAACATTAGTGACAATTTGCAGTTTTAATTGTAATCTTAGGGAAAACTAAAACAGATTCGTAAACTTCTCAAGAATTTCGAAATATATTGAGGTCAGTTCGAAATAAAAGTTTATAAATACCTGACCGTTACCTACACGCTTCGCTTGACATTTCATGGCATATCGCTTTGGTTGGTATTTCATAACTTGATATAACTATATATATATATATATATTCTTAAGTAATTCATATCTAAGTCATAATACTAAACTTTCGATTGTATTCAAAAACATTTTTAGAAACCTCATCTTTTGATTTAAAAAGAACAGGACTTGAAGTTCTATAACGGAATATACTTAGCTTTTACGTCCCCGCACCCACTCTTAGAAACTGATTTTCAAAAAATCCGTTCTTAGCGAATCTTTACACAACAAATGAAACATCCTAGCCAAGTTTCAAATGTGCAGATTTAATAAAGCAAAGAGGAGAATTTTATGCATAACGCCCCCTTAACTCCTCATAACCTCTCCTGGAAGTTGATTTTCTCAAAATTCTTTCTTAAATATTGCCAAATCAAAAAATATAATCAAATGCAGTAATCGTTTTCAAAACGTGAACTGGAATGGTTTGCTTCATTAGCTGGATATCACGCCATTTGGTGATTTCGCACATACACACACAAGCATCAGTGCAGTATCTTGTGAAATTTTTGCATCTATACGTTCAATGGCATGGATCTGTGTAAGTTCCAAGCAAACACACACATAAATATTCTAATTTATATATAAGATATTAATGAAAGAGCCGTATATGGTATACACTATTTTCTCGTCAAAATATTATCGACTCTTATTATCATGGAAGAAATTACGAATTCATATATTGTTTCAGACTATATAATAAATGGCGAAATATTTTTGTCTGATCTATGAAAGTAAATTACTTTATATCAACGAGTCACTAAATCAACAAGTATAGAGCATTATAGTGCAAGGAAAGGAATTCGAATTACTTAAATTATTATAAAATTGAGCAGAAAAGTTTATAACAGTGGTAATGTTGTAAATATATAGTGATCTAATTCCAAAATTCTATTATTCATTGTATTATCCTTTGCCAGTGTCATTTTCCAATAGCAAATTAAAGTAAACAATTTATTTGTCATGTTTTTCCATTTCATAGTGTACAACTCATGATGGGATCTTGTTGTTCGGGGGGTTCGAGCAAAGATCAGCTATAGTACTTTTAAACACAATTTTATTTATCCCTTTTACTTAATCAACGAACATAAATAAGTGTAGGAAATGCACTTAATAAATAACCGTAAGAGTAATCGTATAGGCTTAAATCTACTAACATATAATTAAGATTTACTTAACTGAAACTTGAAGTACTCTTGACTCCTACGCTTCAATTCTTTGTAAGTATCTTGCAAGTTTCTCTGTATATTGTTGACAATTTTATCACTTTTAATCTCAAACAATCCACTACTGACCATCCTCCATTGACCGTCATTGCTTAAGCAAATGCCAACGCTTAAATAGAAGAACTCATTTAAGTAAATCCTGCCTTCTTCATAGAGGAACATTTTCAGTAGAATTTACAATTAAAAAGAATAATTTTAGCTAAGAGGATTACTTGAAGATTCGTGGATAGACCCGTTACAATATGCAAAAAGTGTTGATTTATATAAATAAAGGATTATTAGTAATATTTCTAAAAAGCATAATCATTTCTTTATATAATGCTCAATTCCATATATCGCATACTCTTTTGACGAGTATAGTCTGTAACAGTACCTCCTCCTCACGTTGATTGAGGTGAAGATATCGTTCAATATTAAGATTTCTGGGGTTATCTGAACGCATCATGGGTAAAGCCATTGAATAATGCTCAAAATGAAGGAATTCAATACATATGAACAATTTATTTTTATTGAGTTAAACACTAGTAATGACTATCTAAAAACTTACGTAATTTTAAGTACAGTCATGTCCATAAATTAAGGATAATGAAGTTCAGGCAAAGCAAGAGACAGAAGCAAAACAAATTTGACTTATTTGTAAAGTCTATTTATTAAACAAAATGTAAAGAGCAAAAAAGATGCTATATGTTTGACATAATTAATAAAAATGCGATTTTTACTCCCTGGAGCAAATTTCAAAAAAGAACCTATTTACAAAAAACAGTATAAAATGGTTAGTATGATGGTTAATACGGAGTATGTCTCCCGGACGATGCAATACAGGCCTTACAACGCCTACGCATGCTGAGTATCAAATTATCAATCTGATCTTGGGGAATATTACACCACTCATCAAGCAATGCTCTCCGAAGTTCCGGTAGACAGGTGGGAGGGGTTGACGGGCTGCAATTCGTCGGCCAAGCATATCCCCACATGCTCTATTGGATTCAAGTCCGGTGAGTATGCTGGCCAATCCATACGGGTGATATCCTCCGATTGAAGGCATTCGTCTACAATGTTTGCACGGTGAGGACGGGCGTTGTCATCCATAAACAGAAATTCAGCACCAATGGCGCCCCGAAACAAACGTACACGTTGTTCCAGAATGACATCCCGATAGATGTGGCCTGTCATCGTTACACTCTGAACATGCAGGTCAGTTCTGGAACCAAGAATAATTCCTCCCCAAACGAGCCATCCTGCACCACCGTAACGGTGTCGTTTAATGGTGTTCTCTTGGTGGTAACGGGTACCTGGCGCTCTCCATATGAAAGTCCGGCTAGAATCAGACTGCAAACTAAACTGGACTCGTCGAAAACATCACACAAGACCACTGTTGTGGTGTCCACAATGCATGCTCTCTACTCCAGGTTAATCGCAGGCGACAGTGAGTTGCGGTAAGGGGAACACATCTGACAGGCCTACGAGCATATAGACCAATGTACCCTAAGCGTCTGTACACGGTCTGCCTTGAAACTGTCGTACCGGTAGTTGAAGAGAGCGGACGAGATAGGTCTGATGCTGTGCTCAGTCTTTTTCTTTTGGCAGTAACTGCCAAATACCGGTCCTCATTGGCGTTGTACTCGGGGGCGACCTGTGCTGTAACATCTACTCACATTACCATCATCTTGTAATCGTTGCCAAAGACTGGAGATGACACTTTGGGCGATTCCAAGTTCCTCGATACTTCAAGCTGGGTTCGTCCTCATTCCAGTCGTCCGATTATTCTACCACTTAAAAAATCATCCAAATGCTTCCTTTGTGCCATAACCATGCGGTCATTGCACTGAAAGGCTTTTAAAGCGCTTGTGAACAATTTTACTTCTTTGCCACCATTCCTTAATACCCCTCTCTTACACTCTCATCATTGTGACGTACTATCCGCGCCATCTGGTGGTTTCCTGTAATTTGCATATTCTTCTTCAAGATGTGTGTGATAATTCTACAGGTGAAATTTTTATTTTAGAGTTCAATTTCTGTGGATTCTGAATTATCCTTAATTTATGGACATGTGTGTGCTAAAAAATACGACAATGCGGTTTTGGCAGTAATCAATGTGATAATATCATCCATACAAGCATCTATAACCTTCTCTATTTCTCTTAAATTTATTTTCCTGACTATTTATATGCTTTTCGGTAGTGGCGTTCAATTGTATTAAGGAGTTAGCTTAAAGTGCCAAGTTGGTTTCACGGAATAAAACCCGAGTTAAATAGAATAGACCTTGAGATGGCAAATTGTTAGAAGTCATCGTCACTTAATTTGTGGGACACATTTCTATTAATCATTTTCAAAAGACGTCTAAACAGCTAACTTTTAACATGCATCATCTCCTGTCAAATGATAATCATTGCTTAGATGCAGTCAATAACGACTCCTTTGATGTACGAACCACGTTACTATTCCCCCATGCTCTGTAATTACAAAAATCAGAAGACAGTCAATTGCATTGCTTTGTGTTTTGGTATTTCCATCCTTTTTCTTGTCCAGCCATCTTGTTAGTAAAGTATGCTATAGGCGGCTTAGTAAGCGTCTTTCTTTCTGTCGTTTTTGTTTTTAAAATTCCATCCCATGTCCAAGGAATCAAATATCCGTAACTACATGGCAAAATTTGATATTCTGCGCGGGATTTGACACTAGCTATCTCGTTTTACTTCTGAGAAGAGATGGGGAGGGGGGCATTCTGTTTTGTAAGACAGTCGTAAAAGCGTAGAATTGGAAGACTTTCAAGTAAGAGAAACGACGCTTCAGTTTTTGTTTTCGCAACACTGTGAGAAAGACAGGGATGACAGCAAAATACGATGGAAAAGTTGGAGATTTCTTATTTCAGTGCGGAGGCGAGAGACAGGAGTACATGCTGCCTGTCTTAGAATGAAAAAGTCACTTCTTTAAAAAATAATATGTTTTCTTTTTGTTCGGAAAATTTTCTAAGAAAACATATTTTGTTTTTGTGGATCTTATATTTGAGGTTAATACTCATTGTCAACAGCTCACTAAATTTATAAATGTCAATTTAAAATCAAGGCAATAATAAGCTGCATAAATTATTATACAGCTTGATATACAGCCTTGCCTATATTCTTAAATTATGGCAGCTAACCCTGTATAAATGAACAAAAAAAAAAAAGCTGCAGTATACGTTATGATAATCATTTCAATCATTTAAGGAGCACTTTTAATGTTTAAATCAGAATGAATACTGAGTTATTTTTTGCCGACTTTCTACTGTGCTCACGTTTATCTATGTAAATCTTTAAGTCTTTAGAGCTATTTCTAGACATAAATAACTTTTTCTTTCTCAGTTGTTATATATTTCTTTCAAATCAATCGCATTTTCTCTTGTGACGAGTTTCTTTCAGTCTTTCGTATTTTTTAAGAGTCAAGCTTCTACGAGATATACTATAACTACCATGTTCTTGATATTCGAATAATTTTGTTTTTACAAATGCAAGTCATATAAGCCTTTTTAATTTTAATCTTATTCTTGATAAGAAATATTGATTGACGTGTACATTTTTACATAAAATGTATTAGTTTTGTTTATAAGATACAAAGGAAAGGATAACCCGGTCAAGAATCGAGTCAAATTGGGCTTGGATGACAGATATGATCAAATCATAGCATAAACAGTTGGAGCCAATGAAGACTCAATAAATGCATCAATTGATGAAAACCAGCGAATAATAGCTCGCGAGACCGCTGAAAAATTAAATTTTCTCAAATTCCACCGTTAATGATTATTTAAAACGATTAAGTTTAGTTTCAAAGCTTAACATATGGGTTCTTAAGAAATTTATGCTGTTGCGTTGACGTTTGTAATTTGCTTTTCAAATGTCAGAAAATGATTCCTTTTTGAAGTTCATCATCAAAAGGGACGAAAAATGGGTTATCTACAAAAAATATTAAACGTAAGAGACAGTGGAATAAATAAGATGAACCGTCTCAAAACACTTCAAAAGCTGATATTCATAAACAAGATTATGCTATCTGTTCGGTGGGATTTCAAAGAAATCCGTTTCTTTTCTTTTTTTTGAAAGTACTGTCATGAACAAGACAAATTGAACAATTCACTTAAGCAGAAAATATCAGGTTTAATCACTAAAGAAAGGCGTAGTGTACCTCGTAAAAGTTCAGTAACTTGCCAAAAGTATTGTGGTGGCGGGGTCCTACCTGGGACCCCACTCACTCCGCCCGGGCGTCTCTAAGTGTGGGAGGAAACATAGCATCACCAACAAACGCCATAATAACAAATATATTTATTCAAGTTCTCTGAACAAACACTTAAACACACAATCACAAGTTTAACTATAAGAAGAACCCTAGGAGTGATTCCTAAAACGTCGATTAATCCTAATACTCAATTCTAAGTATACCCGACTACCCGAAATGGACAAGGAGAACGATCACTAACTAACCTCAGGCTGGTACTGAATCTACTATCTTAAATCTTCAATCTAATAATTTAATCTCATAAAATACCTAAATTCGTGAAATAATTCTCCAATATTCAACTTACTTGACAGCTTCGCGGCTCCTTCTCCCCTTTTTACATCTACAAAACCTATATATATATATATATAGACTTTATATAGTCGAACTAATTAACATATATCTATCTCGTGTTTTTCCTGAAAGGCTGTGAATTAGTATAAATGCTAGCTCCAAAGTTTCCCAAGAGGATTAGTTAGAAAATCTCGCGAATAGCCCCGTCACAGTATTTACAAAGGTCAGATATACTGCCACACCTACCCTGTTCTGCAGGACTTAAACCCTCTGATTATTAATTGTTTCGGTCCCTAGAAATTTTTTTTAGAGGGTAAAACATTTACTTTAAATGAGAAGATCAGAAATCTCCTGGATCAGCTTTTTGCAAGCAAAGAACAAAAGTTGTATGAGCATGGAATCATGCCACTTCCAGAAAAATAGCAGAAGGTATTGGACCAGGATGGCGCTATATAATTCACTAAATTATTTATTCACTATAAGAAAAGTCTTTCATTTACATAGAAAAAAGAACAAAATTACTTTCCGAACAACATATATTGGTAATCGATATATTGGCTGTATAATTTAGTTTTTAAGGTATCCGATTACTTGTGAAAACTTTTTTTTAAAAAAAAATAGAGATATGGAAATTTTTTGTGGCTTTTAGATTTATTTAGTATTTTAAAATAAACATTCTAAAATTAAGAAGAAAAAAGAAATAATTTCTAAAACGGGAAAGAATTGGTAAAAATTTATAAAAAACTACATAAACAATGCCCATTCTGTGCAAAAAGTTTATGAAAATTTTTTCAATTTTTCGATTTTGATGTGTTGTTTTGCTATTCATTTTTAAAATGACCTTCAGGATAAGAGTTATTTTAATTTTTACAAAAGCTAGAGCACATTATCTTAGTTATTATATGGAAATTGCTTAAAAAAACAGTGATTATATTCACATAAGGGACTGTGAATTTTGTAATAAAACAGTGATTGATGAATCTGAAGGTTAGAACCCTTCTACTATTAGACAAAACATGCACAAAAAATTCATTTAATTATTTTCAAAATTTCTTGAGCAATCACTGTCCCCGTTTGAGCATTTTTTCAAAAAAAAAAAACAACACATTTCGAGTAAAACGCATTTTAATGCATGGCATCTTGCTTAAAGTAAAAACATCTGCTTTTTGCTTAGACACTTGTCGTTTTGTTCTAGTGAATGGAAATAATAAACTCGGTATTTGTATAAAGCTAATAAGATGGTCTATAAAATCAAAACATAAAACAGTTGTCAATTTTTGGGAAAATTCATAATTTTAGGGTAGTCGGATACCTTAAAGAATTTACTAATGAGGACCATATTAGTATGAAATCACACATGATCATATTATATTCGATTTCTTATTAAAGCGCCATTATCAGGCTGTAGTTTTCAGCAGTCAGTTTTTATCAACATGTAAACACAATAGTTTTTTTTATAACTCAAATAAGTCGATTTTTGTATGAATGAAATGCAATTTCTTGAAAGCCTTACTTTTTGGATACCATTTGAAGAAAATAACAGTTGAAGGTGATTGCAGTGTGAGGATTAATGTGACACTATGCTACATTATTCTAATTGTGAATAAGCTTCAAATAAACCAATTTCCTGACACTAGGCTTGTGATGTAGCTAGATAATCCTATTAGGCTGAAGTGGGGGTGAATTTCACGTCCGGGTCACCAATGAAGTGGCGCGCTTATCCGGTAGGATAGAACCAGGTACCTTTGGATCCGAAGCAAGTAACTTATCCACTACACCAAAATGATCACCATGTGCGGAGGTAGTTACTGGCTTATATAGATGGTACCGCTACAAGGCCAACTTGACAACATGTTTGTCTTCAGGCGTTAGTGACGCGAAGGCGTTGAAATCCTCTTGACATCCGATCTTGGATTCCGATCAATGCGAATAACAATGTCCATGGAAAGATAAACCACATTCTCGATAGGCTACGGTCCTGCCATTTCTGAATTCCATGTTGGTAGCTTTTTCACACTCTTATACGAGCCTAAGTACAATTTTACCACAGACAGTTATTCAAATGAGATTTCCAAAATAGAAAGCCATTGGGTAACTTCCTTTTACCGTATTTTCTCGAATCTAAGCCGCACTTTTTTCAATGTTTGGGTGCGACCTAGAATCAAAGGGGAAAAAATTCGTTCGATGGGGCAATGAGAGCAATTACAGGTTCACGTATGTATTCAAAAGTTTTTATACTGTTAAAATAACTAATCATTCCCTATTTGTTAGTCCTCATTTTAAAATAATTTAAATTTTTTAAAATTGGATATCAATAGACCAATTTTACACTATTTTTCATCTTTTTGTAAATATTTGTTGAGAATTTAGGGTGCGGCTTATAATCGACGGTGGCTTAGATTCGAATAAATACGATATATATATGGTTTCAGATTCTGTTCTTTCCCCCTGCGTCGTTCTATCCAATTTAAATCTAGTATTTTAGAAAATATCATGCTACGTTAGAAAATAGCATGCGCAACGTAAAACTTACTTAATATTTCACACAGAAATATTCCTTATTTTCTTATACTTATAGCTTTTAAAACTATGATTATATTTTAAACATTTTATATACACTTTTTGTGAAATTACTTTGCTTTATAAAAAATGTGTAAAAAGATCAAATTATTCAATTTTAACATCAAGGAATTATATTTAATAGAAAATTGTTTATATTTTCAGCTCTCGTGGCGAAATTAACACACCCCTGAGACCCATTACATGCTAATCAATTGTATGATCTAGCATCTTTTTTCTTTCATGTAAATTTGACATTTGCAACATTTCTCCAAAAGTGGTGTAGAAATCTTAATGTCTAATAGTATATATTTCCCAGTTGAACATTTCTAGATATACCCACACAGGTTTTTAATAGCATTTGGATATTTTGCTATTTGGGATAAAAAAGCTTCCAATTTGAATTTTGCTAATTATTGTTTAGTAATAAACATTTCATGGTTCATTACTTCCTATTAAATTAATTAATTT
>BMAO01021528.1:0-116890 GCA_019973975.1 Trichonephila clavata
TCAACCGCTGTCCGGCGACCACCAGCGGTCCGCGGAGAAATCTTACCGGTCCGCGGACATTTCTTCTATTCGCGAAAAAAATTTACTTATCAAAAAAAAATAATAATTATAACTAAATTTTAATTATTAAATTACGAAATACAAATATATCTTGAACTATTTTAATTCTATGTAATTTATGGTTAGTACGCACTGAAGAAAAATTCCCAAAATGCTGACAAAAGTGCGCGAGAGCGCGGCGCGTAAACCCCTCTGTTGGCGACAGACACTTAAGCCGGGGTTATAATAGTATATAGATCACAGCTTATTTGTGTTCGGTGGATCACAGAACACGGAAGCGTTGATTGAAGGAGTTCTTACAGAAGGTTAATAGATTTGATGTGTGATCTGGTACAGTTTATCGTTGTATAGTCTGGGTGTTTTTAAGTTATTGTTAAACGAAACATTTTATAATAATTATATATCTGTTTAACTGGATTGGACCAATATAACAGTAAGTTTATTGATTATTTATATACTTGTATGTATGTATGTAGGCGCTAATAAAAAAATATTTTTAACCCTTAGTAAGATGAACCGTAAACAAGGCACGATATTAATTTTTTGAATACCAGTTCAACGTCTCAAAAAAATGACGACAAAACAGAAATTCACCAGGAAAAAAGAGAAAACCATTTATCAGACACTACAACCACGAATATTTAAAATATGGTTTTATTCTTTGGCCCAATTCTACGGAAGAAGATATACGTCCGATGTGTATCATTTGCCATGAAGTTTTAGTAAATGATGCTATGAAACCAGCGAAAATGTTACGACATCTGAAGGCTAAACATTCCGAGCTGGAAAAAAAGCCGCGTGAATATTTTGAGCGTAAAAACAAGAATTAGGATTACAAACAAAAACATTTAAACAAAATTTTATTCACAACAAGTCATTATTAAAATGTTCGTACCTAGTTGCCCTTCGGATTGCTAAAACCAAAAAATCCTTTACTGGGGAAAATTTAATAAAACCAGTTTAATAGACGTCTGTTTAGAAATGTTTGGACTCTCTGCTGTTGATAAAATCAAATCGATTCCCTTATCTAATGATACTATAAGAAGAAGAATTGAAAAATTATCAGAGAATGTGGAATATCAATTAATACAAAAGATAAAGGAATCATCAACTTTTTGCAATACAAATCGACGAATCATGCGATATTTCTAAAAAGGCCATATTAATTTGCTATGTTAGATATATTAATTTTATTTGGAAGAAATAAAAGAAGAATTCTTGTGTTGTATAGAATTGGTTTCATATACAACAAGTGATGAGATTTTAAAGCACTTAATTCTTATGTTATTAAACATTCTTTAGAATGGAAAAATTGCGTAGGTGTGTGTTCCGATGGGCGGCTAGTATGGCTGGCAGACATTGTGGTGTTACTAAAAGAATTCAGCAAGCAGTTAATTCTGATTTATTAATTACCCACTGTATAATCCACAGACAACATTTAGCAGCGAAAAGTTTATCCACAGAATTACATGAGTTTTAGCGGAATCTATAAAAATTATTAATTTTATCAAAAAAAGCAATTTAAACAGTAGGTTATTCGCAATATTTTGTCAGGAGGTTGGTGCCAAACATGAGCAGTTATTATTGCATACAGAAGTTCGATGGCTCTCGCGGGGTAAGATTTTAACCAGGCTTTTTGAATTAAAGACGGAAGTAGAAATATTTTTAAGAGAAAAAAATAATCCTTTGAGTATGCATTTTTCTGATGTAGAATGGGTTGCAAAACTAGCATATTTAAGTGATATATTTTCATATATCAACGATTTAAATTTGAGTTTACAAGGAACTTCTATAAATGCGTTTCATTTATTTAATAAAATAGATGGATTCAAGAAAAAAATTAATTTTTGGGTGGATAAAGTAAATACCAATAATATTGATGTATTTAATAATTATTTTGATTTTATTAATTTGCAACAAGATTTAAACGTATCAAAATTAAATATAATCATTGGGCATCACTTACAATCTTTAAAAAATGGTTTCGAAAAATATTTCCCATCTGAAAATACCACGTGTGAAAGAAATGTGTGGATAACAAACCCCTTCATACCATATGAGAGTAGTAAGTTAAATTTAAGTGACAGAGAATATGAATCCCTCCTTGAGATTAGTACAGATATTATGTTAAAAGCTAGTTTTTCAACAATGTCCCTAGATAAATTTTGGATCAAATTGAAAAATGAATATCCATCTCTATACGAGAAAGCAATGAAAATGTTAGTCCCCTTCGCAACTACATATTTATGTGAAGCGGGATTTTCATCTATGACGGTAATAAAAAATAAATTTAGAAATCGTCTTTCGGTTATTTCGCCGCTCCGACTTAGCTTGACTAATTTAGAACCCACAATTGAAAAGTTGATTGAAGAAGAGCAGTCACAATCTTCTCATTAACAATACATGCCAATATAAAAATTTTAGATATTTAATTTAGTGTAGTATCACATGTTGGAGTATTTTGTTGTGTTCATATGCAATGATTTTGTGATTTTTTTATAATTTCTGATATTTTTTGTTGTAATTTTTTCAGGGGTTTGTTATTTATTAAAAATTATTATTACAAACAAACAATAAATTATGTTAAAATGGTTGAGGCTTTCGCGCCGTTGTTTTGACTTGAAGTAGTTCTAGTCGGGCTTAAAGGCCGTCGTTGGTTGGAATTGCTTCCTACGTTTCGCTGGCACGAGTGGCTAGCTTTTTCTGAGGTGCTTCCATCTCCATCCAGTCTGCATCCAACCTTTGAGATGAACACTCAGAAGAAGCTAGCCACTCGTGCCAGCGAAACGTCAGGAAGCAATTCCAACCAACGACGCCTTTAAGCCCGACTAGAACTACTTCAATTCAATAAATTATGTTTTGTTTTATAAATTTTTTTGATTTAATTTTTTAGTAATCGTAAGAGTGATATTTTTGTTGTGTTCCTATGTCCATGAATTTGTGATTTTTTTTATAATTTTCTGTGATTTTCGTTGAAGTTTTATTATATATATTATATGTAAATAATATAATTACATATATTTACATTTAAATATTATTGTAAGCAAATGATAATAAACACGTTCCAATTAACTTATGTAGTAGTTCTAAAAAACCTAGTAAAATTTTGTTGTTAAAAAAATATCACCGGTCCGCGAATTATTTTTACAAATTTTACCGGTCCGCGGGCCAAAAAAGGTTGAGAAACGCTGCTCTAAATAACCGTCAAGCCGCAAGTCCTCTCGTGAGGTTGGTGGAAGAGGAAGAGAGGACTTGCGGGTGTTCTCCCTCAAAATTGGAATGGAATCGAGCCAAATCGTACTGTCACCTTCATGGTGCTCAAAGCTACGGTTAACGACAGGCGTACAATATAGCCCGATGCCATGATGAATTTCGTGGGCCTCGATCTGACTACATCAGACAGGTGGCATTAGCAACAACACACAACAACACTTTTTCAAAAAATGAGCAACAAACATTAAAATTAGTATAATTCCAAAAGAACAGAGACAGCAACAAAATTTGCATATGTACCCTGCAGTGAAATGCAAAAGTAATTCTTCACTAAAATATTTTCAAAACACATAGTGGCTGATTGGCCAAAAATTTGGCCCTGGCAGGAAAAAAATATGCTGGCCCTAAGGACCCCAACCCCCATATGAAATGTAATTATACGTATAAGTTATTATTCATTGTCATCTTAAAAAAGTAATTTTATTTTTTAAAATTATACCTTTGTAGAAAAGTAACCATTCATAATCATATATATATGCAAGTAAATTACGCTCAACAAATAACATTTATACAAAACAGCGCGGTTGATTCATAATTAGTCATTTAAATATTTTTTTAATTCCAAGGTACCTGAGCAAATATTTCCTTCATTATATCTTCACTTTTTGCTTTAGCCAAAATGTACTTCTCCATGTTCATCAATATCAATGACTCCCAATTAGCTTGCTTCGTACTATTCCTTTTATTATTTTTAATTTTAAAAAAGCTCTTTCGCATTCAACTTGCATTATAGATGGGGTGAGTATAAACTTATAAGAAAACAAGCAATATAAAAAAAAATTAAGTTAATTCCTACTTAGACCAACAAAAAAAATTTTTTTAGTTACTTATTTTATAATTACAGTCAATATAAGTATGTATATACATGTATGACAAAATCACAATATTAAGTGGCAAAACACATTTTAAATTTGCATTAAAAACTTTTTAACTACATTAAATTTGTAAATAAAATTTTACTAACGTTCGATATAATAGGTAAGAATTGATTTCAAAACCAGTGTATAAAGAATGCTAACGTCCAACTAGCATATGATTATTCAGGTTAAGATAAATCTTCATCACAAATTTAACAAAAGCTCTTTTATCCAACGGTGCTGCCATCTAGAGGAATATCGAGTGAAATACATCTCTCAAACAATAATTAAAATTTAAATAAGGAATTAATATTTGAAAAAATGTATTAACATCAAGCGTCATACAATAAGTTTTAAAAAATGTATTTGAACTTCTGTGGATGAATAAAAAGTATTTTATTAACGATTGAAAATTTGATTATATATATAGAGAGAGAGAGAATGTGAGAGAACTAATAGTAGGAATTGAAAAAGACGTTGGCGTACACGTCACTATATAAATTTTAATTCGAGAGTAATTTATATATACACAAGAGACATTTTTTTCAAAAATTCGATCGTTCGAGTTTCTTGATCGGCCCGAAATTTTTAGCTTCTTAATTTTAGTATATTCTTACACAAAATCTTCATACATACTTTCAAAAATTACTACATCTGCTTCATTCACTAATTTCTACAATTCATCACTCGAATCCTTCTTCAATTCTTGGTGTCTTATTTTAGCATAAGGATTTCTGTTCCAACGATGCGAAATTGAACTTCGGAATTTAATTTTGCCGAGAGCACCCAAGCCAAACGGCCACTTCAAGGGATTTTTTACATGCCGCATAATCGTACGACATGGCCGCTGTCGATTTTCTGCTTCATGAAAATCCACCGACTTGTGCCGGGGTCGAACCTGCAACCTTTGGTGCAGAAGGCCCCCAGCGACAAACCAACTACACCACCCAGTCGGCGTTAAATGGTTGTAGCATGTTCAGTGAAGGCAGTGTGGAGGATGCAAGTCAAAGTGGGAATTAAAGAATGAAAACGTTGCTAGAGTCAAGAATATGAAGTTAGCGGACAGGCACATTTCGATGTAAGAATCAGGAACGCCTTAAGAATTTTGAGGCCCTAGGCCCTATGCAAATCTCGGCCCCACCTATTAACCGTTAAAAGTTGACAGTACAAGTAAGCATACGCGATATCAAATACTCGTACAAACAGTAACCTGGAACAAATGTGCATAACTTACAATCGCGCATACCGGCTGGACCGACAGCCACTTTTAATTGAGTGAGTAATGATGGTCTGGGTGGAAAGCCTAGGCCTAAACATGGACGACGATCATCACATAATAGTGTAGTCTTGTTACAGTTGCAGTTGACATATAGTTCAAAATTCCTAGTTTTTCGGAGAATGCATCCGGAAATAACATTTGACCGTAAAAGTTATTCGAATCATTATATTATGGAGGCCCATACCTTAAGGCATCCCTGGTCAAAGTGGTGTCTACACTGGGTAATGTTCGTGCTCAAGCCCATCAGATGTTCCATAAAGTGTAGGGTTACCGAAAATGTGTTTGCAAGATGGGTGCCTAGAAACCTGGTAGAGGACTACAAGAATGGGAGTCAGTCTTGATCAATGGATGCGGTACGCGCCGAGAGGGAAATTAGTTCTTACTCAGAATCTTTACAAGCGATGAAACAAGAGCACACCGCTTTACCCTAGAAATAAAGGCCTCTCCAATAACGTGGAAGCATCCCAGTTCACCAGTCAGGAAAGGCACCAAGTTTTAACAGAGTGGTTACTTAAAACCTATTGTATGCAACAACAAATGTTTTATTGTCGGTAGCGACAATTTCGCCAAAACCAGCAACCCTTTGAATGCTCAAAACTAGGGATTACTAGTTCTTTTATCTCTGGTAACCCTACAGGGTGAAATTTCAATAATCCCTGCTAGTTTGATATCACGGGGCATCGCGCCAAGTTGTTTATGTTCGCTAAGTTGGGCGATAACATTACAATATGGTTAACTTGAAATTTTAATCGTCTGGCGATGTGGTTGCCATGGAGATAACGTATATCTATACAAATAAATAAAATTGAAGTGTCTGTTTGTAATTTCAAATTAGCAGCTTTTTACTTAATGCACTAAAAGTATATACGGTACTCATAACAAAAAACCAATTTTTAAAATTTTTGTCTGTCTGTCTGTTTGTTCCGGCTAATCTCGGAAACGGCTGGTGCGATTTTAAAAATTCTTTCACTAATGGAAAGCTACATTAACATAGGCTATATTTTATTCCCGTATTCTTACGGGAACGGAAACTATACGGGTGACCGTGAAACTGAATGCCAAGATGAACGCCAAGCTGAGCTAATGAAGTCGTTGTTTTGGTTACTGGCGACCGATGCCCTTCATGAGACATAATAGTGTTACGCGCACATGATAATACGCTGACACGTGCCATAATTTTTTTATGATAGTTATCTCACTGTTCAGTTAAGTAGAGCATTGGCTGTTTCGGATGCACTTTTAAAAATAATAAATCAAGGCTTCATAAGCAAAAAGCAATGCAAGAAACAAAAAATTGATAAATTTTACGGTTAGTTTTAATCCTTTCTTTTTTTTTTATTTACATTTTTAGTCACATTTAAACAATAGTTATTATAATCCCAATCTATATCTATACAAATAAATAAAATTGAAGTGTCTGTTTGTAATTTCAAATTAGCAGCAATTGTTTGCGGGGGCGGGGGTTTAAGGGGCGTTAGAAATTCCGATTTTTAAGTTATTAGACGTACAGTCTCGAAACTTAGTAAGTAGATTCCTCTCATAGGGTAGAGATACGCTACAAAATGGGTTTCGTGAAAATTGCCCCCAAGTGGCGTTGCGGGACTTAAGGAGCGTTATAGATAATTATTTCCATTTTTAAACTAATAGACGCACAGTCTTTATATTTGATAAATAGATTTCTTTCATAGAGTAGAGATCAGCTATAAGAAGGTTTTGTGAAAACAGACCTCTAAGTGGCGTTGCGGGGGATTAAGTAGCGTAATAGACAAATATTTTCGTTTTTAAACTACTTCACCTACCTGCTTGAAAATTGGTAGGAATGTTTCTTTCATGGAGTACATATCCGTTACAAAACAGCTTTGGGGAAAATTGACCCCGAAGGGGTGTTGCGGGGGCGGGGGGTTTAAGGGGCGTTATAAATTCCGATTTTTAAGTTATTAGACGTACAGTCTTGAAACTTAGTAAGCAGATTCCTCTCATAGGGTAGAGATACGCTAAAAATGGGTTTCGTGAAAATTGCCCCCAAATGGCGTTGCTGTACTTAAGGGGCGTTATAGATAATTATTTCCATTTTTAAACTATTAGACGCACAGTCTTTATATTTGATAAGTAGATTTCTTTTATAGAGTAGAGATCAGCTATAAGAAGGTTTTGTGAAAACAGACCTCTAAATGGCGTTGCGGGGGATTTAGTGGCGTACTAGATAAATATTTTCGTTTTTAAACTGTGGGTTGCGACGCGGACGGCAAGAGCGTCTCGGAGATGAGGCAGACTTTGTGAATGTAACGGGACAATCATTTTTCGGTGGATCCCTTCACGTGTTGGTATCGATGGTGGCAGACTTACTGGTCGGGAGAGAAACGCTTGGACTATGGGACAACAGAATTACCACCAGGACAGAAATATTTTGAACCACCAGATATAGAAGACCCTCTCATCCTCCAGAGTCACTTAATCATATTTTTGAGAAATTAGTGGATACTCTTGGGTGTGACCAGACGGCGGGGAAGGCAGGCAGATCCTGGGCTAACATTCAGGACATTTGGAGGGAGTTTTGTCGTCGGAAGCCACGTGGGGAGGCTGTGGCGGACTTCAGACGGGTCAAGATTGTATGTCATATCTTTTATTGTTTGTCGTTGCTCTTGTGTGATGTTTGAGTTGGTTTGTATTTTTAGATTGGTCCTTTCAGTTGAGTCTTATGTGGCAGTCTATTTCAAATAAGACGCGGTAGACGAGAGGTCATGGGTTCGAGTACTGAAGCCATTGAAGAACTTTCAAGTAGAAGGGGCAATGCACGTTAAGTTTATGGAGACTGAAAGTCTTCACATCGCGTGGTGGGGAAGTTTGAGTGGCAGCGGCAGCCAAGTGGTCAAGGTATTGAATCCTAGCAGGCATGTCTTGAGTTCGAGCCCAGTACCACTAAAGACCCACCGGGTAGGGGCGCGATGCACGTTAAATCTGTCGAGAGCTCAAACATCCTCCCGTTGGTGTGGTAGTTAGGAGAAAGGGGTTCCAGATCAGGTGTCGTCCTCGTCACTTGACAATGGTTCAAAATGACGAGGTCCGTCGCCAAAAGCCCTCGTGTAGCTGAACAGTGTGATGTTAATACTCACTCATTCACGGTGGGGAAGTTTGAAGAATAGGGTGCTAACTCTTGTGTCGTCCTCGTCAGTTGACCGAGGTTCAACATTACGATGTCTGTCGGCAATAGCCCTCGTGTTGTTTTAAGAGCGACGGTAATAAAACACTCACAACAACGGGGGGTGGGTGGGGGGGAATGGGTCACTATACATTCAGAAAACAAAGGTTTTTTGGAGATTTCTCAATAAACATAATTTTAGCTGACTACTACTTGGTTAGTGGATGACGAAACAAGATACTAATCATTGGTATGGCCAAGTAATTTTAGCGCGTTTTTCACATGTTGTATTTTACAATAATGCAACTAATGAACTTTTTACTAACAGAAAGTAGTGTGTGTACTGTACCACTCCTTTAAATGTAAATGGGTTTCAAAAAAACTTTTCTCACTTTTAGTTTTCAAAAAAAATTTTCACACTTTGTTTAAAAAAAAAACTATTTTCACTTTATACTATATATCTTATCACTTTTAGTTTTCAAAAAAACTATTTTCTCTTCACACTATATATCTTATCACTTTACTGTTTAAAAAAAGAATTAAATTAAAAAAGTAAAATCAGAGCCTTTTATACTTGTTTTCTGAACTTTTTTGTGAAGATTTCCTCCAAAATGCAGGTAGATTTTTTTTTAATAAGAAACTTTTTGCAAAAAATAAATTTACTAGGTAAAATTTGAGAAAATTTTGTTATAAACTAGCGAAATCCAGGAAAATTCGGAAGAACTATGGGAAAATTTAAATATGATGCGGCTCATCTAGGGCACAAATGCGACCCAATGTCGAAAACCCGAGGTCAATCGGTTGCTTATTGGCTGAGAAAAAGGTACGACAAAATATGGAACGAAGACGAAATTTGCGTCCTAATAGCGCTTATGTTCCACTACGCGAAAAACGCGCTAAAAAAAGCCCAACTCAAACAGGCCAAAGACTTTTTGAAGTTGGAATCAATGGTTCCAAAGCCATGTCTCTTAAGGGGGAAAAATAGAAATATATAGTTTAGATGTGCTCACGAATACTTTACTACATAGACATTGGGCGGGATCAAGCTCCAACAAGACTATGCAATATGCCGTAAACGTACTACAACAACGATGTGTGGTTGGGAGAAAATGATGTCATCGGAAGTGATCTTCTCTACATTTCACAACCATGTATTGGGTTGGCAACTAAGTAATTGCGGATTTTTTTTTAGAAAATCAAAGACAATTTTTTCATGGAACTAAATAACTTTATTCTGTAATGTATTGCCCATTTTGATCAATGACCTTTTGCCATCTTTCAGGCAGCATCATAATCACACGTTCAAAAAACTTCTGGTTTTTATTAGCAAAAAACTGAATCAGGTACGATTTGACATCATCATCATTGGAATTTTTACCATTCAAGTAGTTTTGTAAAGATCGAAACAAAAAGTAATCAGATGGTGCATGTGGATGTGGCAAAACATCCAAACCAAGCTCCAATAATTTTTGCCGAGTGACCAAAGATGTGTGTGGCCTTGCATTGTCATGATGGAATACAACACCTTTTCGATTTGTCAATTCGGGCCGCTTTTCTTCAACTGCATTGTTTAATTTTGTTAGTTGTTCAATGTAGACATCATAATTGATCGTTCGGTTGGGTGGTAAGAGTTCAAAGTAGACAATTCCTTTGTAATCCCACCAAACTGATAACAAAACCTTCTTTTGATGTTGTTTGAGTTGGTTCACCTGGCCTGCTCCACGATCTTTTCCGCTTGATATTGTTGTAAACAACCCCTTTTTCATCGCCAGTTATCAGTCGTTTTAAAAATGGATCATTTTCATTACGTTTCTTTAGCAAATCGCAACTGTTAATGCGTTGCGTTAAATGCGTTTCTTTCAGTTCGTGAGGAACCCATGTATCGAGTTTTTGAACATAGCCAAGTTGTTTTAAGTGATTTTCAATGCATGTATGTGATACATGAAGCTTCTCTGCAATCTTCCGTGTTGTACTGTGACGATCTGAATCGATTATTGCTTTGATTAGGTCGTCTTCAACTTCAACTGGACGACCAGAGCGTTTTTCATCTTTTAGTGAAAAATCACCAGAACGAAATTTGGCAAACCAATTTTGCGGAAATAAAAAAGCAAAATATGACGAAAATGTTCCTTTTGATTTTCCATTTTTCAACGAATGCCAAACGAAAACTACGCAACCGATCAAAAACTTTTTTTACTGATTGACAGCTGAATTGCCAACTATCAAATAACAAAATGTGTTTTACTACGTCTGCAAACCTAAAAATTCAACTGAAGTCATCTAGGAGTGAGAGAGAGAGAAATCCGCAATTACTTAGTTGCCAACCCAATAGAAAACTTCCAAGAAACTCTCATAGGCAAAGTGAGGAATAATCCATTATTATTAGTACTCATTACTGATGTTTAATTTTCTCTCATTTTCAGTGGTTATTGTGAATTATATTTCTAGTATACCTTCGTACAAACATAATAAATGCGAGAAAGATAGTATTGAAGCAATTAAGCTCTTATAAAAGTAACAGCCTAAGATTAAAAATGTTATTCTAGGACACACGAGTATTGTACGTGATAAAATACCGTATTTACTTGAAACTAACTAACCCCCTAATTCTCTACACGTTTTGAGAAAAATAAAAAATGTATACAAAATTCATCGATTAATAAGAAATTTTTTAAGAAATTAATGAGAAATAATAAGAAATGAATAATTAATTTATTTTACCAGTATTTAAAAACATACAAACATATGTCGCTATAATTACTCTAACCATCAGAATCATGTTTCGAAAATGATTCATCACATTGGAATTGGTACCGGTGTTGTCATCCAGCCACACGGTGTTACATTCTGTGCAATGCAATGCATTTGTTATGCAACATTTTTTTAAAAGAATGTATCATATAAGAATGTTAAGAAATTGTAAAAGATTGCTGAAGTTTTACAAGGAAAAATTATATCATTTTGCTTACGCCATCAGCATATATTTGTTTAATCCGAGTCAAATTTACAGTGGCCACTAAACTGATTTTCTCACTAAAAGAGGATCTGAACCCTTGACAGTTTTAATGTGCATCCGAATTTCTACATGTGGTGGAAGACTCCTTAAAACTTGCATGGTGAAAAGCAACGATCAGCAACCTTTTAGCTGTGGCATCCCACACAGTATAGGACATTTTTATAAACAATTCGATTTCTACGATAATGCGAGTTAGAGAATAGAGGTCAATTATTTTGATTTACATTTTTATTAATTTTGAATCATTTAAAGATACTTCTAAAGATGAAAATAAACAGCATAAAATTTAACTATTTCTTCATCAAACATTTAAAAAATTAAAATTGTACATATATTATGAATTTGTAAACATATTCAGTAAAATAAGAAAGAGACAACATAAAACAGAAGTATTCCCCTCATTATAGTTAAATAAAAAATGTTAATGCGAACCTAGTGCTTGCACCGCTCTACACTTCCATACTGCAAAATTCGGCATTTTGTATGACTTTCAATTTGACATAATTTTGAGCATTCAATTGTTAAACTGTTTCTTTGCGGACTCCAAACATTTTTCTTATGAGGAAAGATCTTTTTATTTAGATATGTAAAAACCAAAGCAGAAACAGAGTACATGCAATTTTCTATCTTCAAACAACTAAACCTCTCCAGCAATAACTTGCAAAATGGCTATAAATTACTTTTTTTTTTAGTTATCTTTCAAACTTTTTTGTAATTCCGTAAATGCCCATAATTCTGAAAATGTTTGTCAAATGAGGTCCATTACAAATTTATCAATTTCCATCCACTCAAAAATAGACAAATTTGAACAGTAGTGCAGAATGCCACTGAAAACCCCTCCTGTACTGTGTACCATTGGTTGCCGACCCATAGTGTAAAGGTCACAATTTAAAAGCCAATACCTTAAAATGAATTACTATGCCATATAAAGATTCAAAAGAGATTGGAATGGAAACACATAAAGCTTCCATCATTCATGTTGTTGTTTCTAATGCCACCTGTCTGATGGTGTCAGATCGAGGCCCAAGAAATTCATTGTGGCAAGGGGCTAGGTGTACGCCTGTCATTAACTTTTAGATTTGAGCAGGTGACAGTACGATTTGGCTCGGTTCATACACGATAGATGGTGACACCATTTATCTCTACAATTTAGGCATAGAAATGGAGGGAAAAATTCTCCACCCCCTGCACCTGTGGTTGCTGCGACGACCACCCACAAGACTTTCTGACCCACTGATTTAACAAGCACATACTCTGTGTGTACTCGGAGGCTATTTGGTGACATTGGGCATTGAACTCAAGTCTTCCAGTCTGGCATCTGATGCTCTAACCACAGCCCAGTTGCTTTTGTGAGAATGAACATATCAATGGGCTAAACGAAGGTCACACAATAAAGGCAATTTTTATTGAATTCAAACTGGCATTAAACTTGCAATTGTTGTTATATTTGTAAAATTTAGATAAAATTTTAAATTTGATCATTGGGTAAAGATGTTTAAGTAAAAAATGAAAGAAAAATTCATCAAAAAGTTTTTTTAAATTAAAAAAAGATTTTTATATTATATTACTTCAGGTGTATTTTGATTACTTCTTCAGGTTATTATTGTTAACAAATGTGTACCTTTAAAAAGAAAATTTCTGCAGAAAGTCAAATGCATGAACTGATTGGCTGGAAACAAGTGATTATAATGTCATAGCAATGGCATGCAACTTGAAAATGAAACTGATGTTGTGGCATTAAAAGAGTACAAAAAAAAATCACATGTTGAATAAACTGCTGTCTTTTACATACATCCTTATATTTAAAATAACAGATACAAAGGATTAAATTTTTAAAACAAAATTCATAGCAATTTTTCAAGTCCTTACAACTTCACAAATGCATACGTAATGGAAAGCTCTAGCTAAACACATTGGAAATTATTTTATTACCTCACTTCATGGGTCATTATGAATAACATAGCCCAGGGGTCGGCAACCTGTGGCACGCGATACAATTCTCAGTGGCACTCTGCACTACTCTACAAATTTGTAATGGTTCGTACATGGTTTGACAAACATTTTCAGCAGTATGGACATTTGCGGAATTATGAAGAAATCTGAAAGGTAACTCTAGAGATAAATTTACAGATATTTTGTAAGCTATTCTGTGAAATTGCTGGAGAGATTGCATATAAAATTGGAGAGATTACATGGAGAGATTGCATATAAAATTGCATATGTACTTTGCTTTCCACTTTTGGTTCTACAAATCAAAGTAAAAAATCTTTCCTTATATGAAAATTATTTCCACAAATAAATTGTTTAACAACTGATTGTTCAGAATCGTGTCAAATTGAAAATCACACATTATACCCCTGATTTTGCGATATGAAAGTGTGTAAAGCGGTGCAAGCACTAGGCTTGCATTAAAATTTTTATTTATTTTTTATTTAACTGTAATAAAGGGAAATACTTATATGTTACATTGTCTTTTTCTTATTTTAATAAACATATTTAAAAAAAATACATAGTATATTTACAATTATAATTATTTTTGTTGAAGAAATAGTTCTCTTTTATATTGTTTATTTTTATGTAGAGAAATATCTTTAAATGGTGCAATATTAATATGTGGCAAAACTATAAATTTATATTATTGATCACTATTCTCTAATTCTGTATAGATTGTCACGGGCATTGAATTGTTTAAAAAATGTCTTACTGTGTGGCACGCTGAATCCTATTGGTAGATTGGCTTGGCACACCACAGCTAAAAGGTTGCCGACCCCTGATATAGCCAGTTACACAAATTCTGATAAATTATTAAATTCTAAAATTATTTTACTGATTATTAATAACTCATAAATCACACTGACTATAATGTGTGTGCAAAATCAGCATGAATGTATATCTCTTAATAAGAGGAATAATTACAATAATTCAGTGTAATTAATTTAACTTAAAAACCATTTTCATGAAAATTTTACAAGAGTTAAAAATATTATACAAGGGGCTATCATAATTTAAGAAATCATAACAGCTTCCCTGAGAAATCAAATTGAAGATACAGTATACGTATCTCATTTTTGCAGTTAATCAGTTTCTATATCCAGTTGTATAAATTCAGAGTGAATAAATTTAGCTCAAAACTATCCATATATTCTTGAAAAAATTAACCTCAAACTTTTATTTAAGGTACTTGCTAAATCCCAAAAAAGTTTATGTGGAAAATTTGTTAAATAGAAATTTTCAAAATGGAGAGGTCCGACCGTATACAACAAATATTATTCTTCCATTCTCCTTAATACAAAATATTCTTAAAAATTAAAAAAATACTTTCAAATTTGAGTGTTAGATGAGTTGTTACAATAACTTAAAAAATCATTTTATTTTAAAAGAAAAATTTCACAATTTGCTAAATAGATGTATCTTTAAGTCTTTTATTCAGTTCTACAATTCACACACACATTCTTTGGTAATTACTTTTAAAAAATTAAATCCTTTACAGTACAATATCTGATGGGTTTCAGCCCAATGGCCCTTTTAACATAATGAACAATGTTCCCCAATAGAGTAATTTCGACTATTCATATTTTAATTAAAACCATCAAATAAAGCACAAATCTAAAAATATCTTTAAAACAAAGACAAATATTGCTTTTTATTACAAAATAAAAATCAACAATATTTGAGATAAAAACACTATGTACAAATTCAATGTGATGATTTTTTTTGTACAAATAAAACCATGTAAAATCATTACGTTTAAAGAGCAGTCTTATGCACTCATGAAGCACTTTTCCTCGACCTGAAATCAACAATACAAATAAAAACCAAATTGTTTTACAATTAAAAATAAAATACAATTATTTACACAAACAATTAATTTTGACTTCTAACCTACTTACTAAATCCTTTCCCATTTTCTTTAACACTTGAGATCATTTTTTATAAAAACAACTGAGCAAAAATATTTTTTAAAAGAATTATTAATTTTAATTATGACTTTTAATTTAAAGATTTATGAAAAAGACCTTTGGGATTTATTAAACACAATCTTTAAAAGTTTTAAGAGCTAAAATAACAATGATAATAAAATAACATAAAATATATTATGCTAGGATTTCTATTTATTAAATTCCAGTAATTTTAAAATTTCATAAAACAAAATTGAATAGACTTGATAAACTCAAATATTGTTTAATATATACACTTTTACCACATGAAATGTGGCCTGACTAATATGTAAATTAATAACAAAATGTTTTTTAAAAAATCCACTCTGCCCTTTTAAAAATTATTTAAATATAAAAAAAAGAGCAAAGAATTTTTACTAAACACAAATTCATAATAAAGAACAATATATATATATGTGTCAGGTTTGAAAAGATTAGCTTCAAAATTAAGTGAGTAATAAATAAAAATAGAGCGAACTCTTTACCATTGCGTAAGGATTTGTGGGTAAATAAGCCTATTTAAAGGTGAAGCGAGCGCTAACGAAGAAAAACGCGTACTGGAAAAGGCTTAGCTGGTGACTCCTCGTCGGATTACTGTCTATTGTTCTACTCGGTTGCGTGCCCAAGGGCCGCCATATTGGATTTTAGATGATTGCAAAAGAATAAAGAAGTATTTCTTAGAGATGATGCCCTCCTCATTTAACCAGCAGGCCTGTCAAGAGTCGACAGGATACCGCGAGGAACCTCAACATATACCACAAAACCAAGAAAATTAACTTTAGGAATTTATTTTTTCGAACTAGCAACTGCATTGAAAACGATACAAGAATGGAAGATGATTCTTTCAGGCAGGAGTCACCAGCGGACACTTCAAAACAATTTTTTTTTACCTGAATTTGATACTAATAAGTTTAGTTCTTTTAAAAGTTTTCTGGACTGTTTTGATCAACACTGTGTGGAATATCAAAAAGACGAACAACGGAAAAAGAAAAACCTTCCTAGATATCTCACGGGAAGTAACCTCAAATTTTGGTATGATAATAAACTTTTAATAATACTTATCAAGAAAATAAAGAATTGTTAATTACAGTATTCGATGTGACCAGACAAGAGGAGATTCAAAAATTGTACAACCTAAAATTAAAAGACAAAAAAAATTTGATTTCATTTTTTACCGAAAAACTTGCACTAGGTAAAAAACTTAATTATGATGACAGTTCCATCGTGGAACATATGACATTATCTAGTCCTATTGAATTTCAGAAATTTCTAATTATTCAAAAGATTTCTACACCCTGCGAATGGATTTCGACAATGAGGCAATTAATAGCAGTAACACCGGACAATTCAAATCGAAATGCCGTAGAAAATGGAAGTTCAAGAAAATGGAATAATCAAGCATACAGCAGTGTAAACACAAGAACTGCTCCACTACAATTCCAATCAAAAGGATATGGACAGCCACATCAATCTCACATGGTGCGTTTCAATGAAAGGCAACACACAGTTCAACAGTCAACCTAGGCAGGTTGTACAACATAATCAACATAATTTTCGCCCTCCCAGAAATAGTTAAAATGTCCAAGGGCATAGATGACAACTACTCATCAAATCAAAGGTATGTTCCAAGCACTTTTTTACTCTAGTTGACACAGGAAGCAATGTGTCGTTAATTCCAATAAATTTATCTAAACAACTTAAAAATTTTAGAAATTTAAAAAATAGTGATGTCAAAATAAATCAAACTTGTGGGACTATTCATCCCAAAGGTATAATTACAGTTTATATGAATATTGGAAGTATATCTAAAAAAATTGATTTGTTTGTGATTGATACTGAATTGCCTTATATTATTTTAGGACTTGAATATTTACATTTATTTAAACTTGATATTAGTATTCGTAAAATGTGTTTTTCAATTTGGTAAAAATTTAAGTGATGTTAAAATTTCAAATAATAAGTGTGTCAGTGAATTGAGAACATATCATGGGACATATTGTAAAACTCTTAAAAATGATAAACTTATGAACTATCCCAATGCTAATCATGGAAATAGTAATGTTAAGGGTAATAATGGTTTGGATCATATACCAGACAGCCCTGAAGCTGATCTGGGAAAATATTGTTTAACCCAGCCATGGTTGTTGAGGTCATAGTACCAAAACAAAATAGTGAGCAATGGGAAGATTTAACCCAACTTCTTGACTAATTTCAAAACATATTTTCACAAAATAAATATGATGTAGGTTGTATCAATTTGGAGCCCCACAAAGAATTCATTTAATCTCAGACCTTCCTATAAGTTTACGCCCCTATAGAAATAGTCAACAAGAATCTAAAGAAATACAAACACAGAAGAATTGTTAAAAGCAGGTTTTATTAGACCCTCCCATAGCCCATATGCTGTAACTTTAGCATACAAAAAGGATGAAGGGAAAAAATCAAGATTATGTATTGATTATAGAAAACTGAATGAAATAACATGAAAAGATTCCACCCCTGTACCTCTGATAGATTTTGTTTTGTAATTGATAATTTAACTCATGCTAAATTTTTCTCTACTCTTGATTTAACAAGTGGATATTGGCACATAAAAATTCATGAAAAAGATGCAGAAAAACTGGCTTTCACAACTCATTTTGAACTCTATGAATGGTTAAGACTTCCATTTGGCTGGAAAAATTCCCCAGCTGTTTTCCAAAGAACTATAAGACAAATTTTACGAAAATATCAGTTAGCTTTTGCTTTAAACTATTTTGATGATATTATAATTTTCTCACAATCTTGGGAAGAGCATTTAACTCATTTAGATAAAATATTTCAAATTTGTAAAAAAGAAAACATTAAACTTAAAAAATCAAAATGTCAGTTAGCACAGGAAAAAATAAAATTTTTAGGATATGAAATAACACAAGGTCATTATTCCCCAAGTAATCCAAATATTGAAACAATAAGAAAATTAGCACCACCTAAAGATGTAAAAGAACTCCAAAGATCCTCTTGGTTCCACCAATGTTTATCAAAAATTTATTAAAGATTATGCAAAACTTAGAGTACCATTAAATAAATTACTTAAAAAAGATGCAGTTTGGAATTGGTCACATGAATGTCAAGAAGCTTATCAAAAGTTAAAGAATTGTTTAATATCAAAACCTATACTTAAGTTATACAACTCTCAATATCTATGTCATGTATTTTGCGACGAAAGTCAGGATTCAATAGGTGTAATTTTAAAACAAGAACACCCAGATGGAACACTTTACCCCATAGCTTATCACTTGAGATAATTACTTAAACATGAAAAAAACTATACAATTTCAGAAAAAGAGTGTTTAGCAATTATAGGTGCCTTAGACAAATTTCACTGTTACCTACATGGATCCAAATTCACAATACATGCTGATTTACAGTGGGGCTTAAAAGTGTAAAACATTTAACTGGAAGTTTATTTCAGTGGAGTTTAAAACTTTCTCAATATGAATATTCGATAGTTTATATAAAGGGTAAATTAAATGTTGAAGCAGACATGTTGTCGAGGAACCCTGTATGTCATTATACATCACCCATTTGTCATTTTTTAAATACTGATGAAATTATTGAATACCAAAATTCAGAGAACATGAATGATCCAAAATATACAAAATATAATGATGTATTAACTGTTAAGAAAAGGAATTTAATTAAAATTGTAGTACCATTAGCTTTGGGAGAAAAATTAATTACAACTGCACATGAACAATTTGGTCACCCAGGTGTGAAAAAGATGTTAAAATTAATTTCCCCAATTTATTACTGGAAAGATATTATATTAGATATCTCAAATTTTGTTAAATGTTGTGAAAAACTTGTCAAATGAATAAAAAATCTACACAAAAAAAGTATGGATTATTAGAAGTAGTTCCTGTGGCAGAAGAACCATTTGAACTGATGTCACTAAACACTGTAGGAGGATTTAATTATCATAATTCACAAAAAAAATACCTGCATATTGTTCTGGACCATGCTACCAGATATGCTTGGACATTTCCATCTAAAAGTGTCACTTCTGAAACTTATACAAATTGCTTAAAACAAATTTTTTCAATTCAATGCCCAAAACAACTGTTAAGTGATAGAAATGCAGCATTCACCTCTTCTAAATTTAAGAAATTTTTAAAACATCATAATATTAGACAATTACTAACTTCAGCAAATAGACCACAATGCAAGGGAAAGAATGAAAGAGTTAATCAGATATTAGTAGCAAAATTAAGATGTAGTTAATTCAACTACAAAAATTCCCTGGACAAAATTATTAGAACAAGTTACATATGAATACAATAACTCGCCACATGACGTTACTGGCTTTCCACCTGCATATTTAATGTTTGGAACTTTGCCATATGACTCACCATTACCTAATCAAGTAAAATTGAATTATCCACCTATACAACAAGCAAGACAAATTCCAGTAGACAGAACAATTAAATATCATAAGATAAATAAACAAAGGTATGATAAACATTATGTTGATGCAAAATTTAAAATTGGAGATTTAGTCCTATATCAAAATTTCTCATACCCTAATTCAAGTAAACTACAGAGTCCTTATATTGGTCCTTTTAAGATTGTCAACAAACTCTCAAATGTTACTTATGAAATAGATAAACCAAATCAATATACAGGAAAATTAACAAACATTGTTCATTCTACAAGATTAAAACCTTTTCATTCAAAATCCAATTTCCAATTATGCTAAATTCTGATGTATATTTGTTATAGAGTGTTTTCTGAAACATTTTTTTTTGCGTGGGGGGGGGGAGTGCATTGTTATTTTGAAAGTGCACTGTCATTTAAAAAGAAAAATAAATAAAAGTTGCTTTTATAAAATTTGAATTTAAGACTTGTTTACATTATGAAAATCAAAATTTAATGTAATTGAAAATTTGTATTGTATTTTTATTCATAATGAAAACATTATTGAAGACTATTTTTGAAGAAATAAATTAATTATGGACTGTATGAAAACATGGTGATGAGAACAATTTTATGATACATGATGTTATAATAATTTCATTGTGAGTATTTGTGATAGAAGTATATTCTGGAAGTTACAAAATATTATGTGATATTCTGAAGATTTTATTATGGTTGTATATTTTTGAAATAAGTTGGTTGAGTAGTGATCCAAATAATAATAATAAACAAAGAACTGGGAGATAAATAATAATTGAATGATGAACATTGAACTATGATTTTTCCAAGAAAGGACAGTGTGAAACATTATGACAAACATAATGAGAGAAAAAAATGGACATTGATTGAATATTTTTCCCTGTACTTGATATATCTGAAATACACTTATTTGTTTTTTTTTCCTTGCATTTTATATTTCTAGTGATATTTTGATATAATGTTGATGTTGTGTTTATTTTGGTAAATTTCTGTGTTATAGTTATATAATCTTTTCTTTTTTGGGAGATTTTAAATTCATTTTGTTATGTATTTGATATATATTCTTTTTATGTATTTACATAACCATTATTCCTAAATTCATTTTGCTGTTATGTATTTGATATATATTCTTTTTGTGTATTTACATAACCATTTTGAAGTACTTGTAACTTTTCAACATTTATCACTTTTATTAACATTGTTTACTATTACTACACATTCAGTGTGAATTTCACTTGATATTATGTTACGTTGTTCAACACTATTATATTTTTGTGTGTTTAATGTGAATTATCTTTATCTTATGTTGTTTTCTCTTAACCTCATTATTATTATAGTCATAGTTGAAAGTATTAGATGCGATATTTTTCAGAAAACAATTCTATGTAACCCAATGCTGTATACCAAAGTTTGATATTTTGTTATTCAATATTGTTATTTTTACATGTCAGGATATTCACCAGCTCACTCTTATACAATTATATATTTTAGATTTTTAATTCATTTGGGAATTTGATATCATTGGAATATTGTTATTTTTATCCTTTGGGGACTTGCCAGTCAGGATTGGCCAACCTGGCTGTGCCAGGCTTCGGGGGGGGGGGGGGATTGTCAGGTTTGAAAAGATTAGCTTCAAAATTAAGTGAGTAATAAATAAAAATAGAGCGAACTCTTTACCATCACGTAAGGATTTGTGGGTAAATAAGCCTATTTAAAGGTGGAGCGAGAGCTGACGAAGAAAAACGTGTACTGGAAAAGGCTTAGCTGGTGACTCCTCGTCGGATTACTGTCTATTGTTCTACTCGGTTGCACACCCAAGGGCCGCCAAGTTGGATTTTAGATGATCGCAGAAGTATTTCTTAGAAATAAGTATTTCTTAGAGATGTATTTCTTAGAAATTAGTATTTCTTAGAATAAGATTTCTTAACGATGTATTTCTTAGAGATGATGCCCTCCTCATTTAACCAGCAGGCCTGGGGCCTGTCATATATATATATATATATAAGCCCAAAAGTTTTAGGTTGGAAAACATTGTAAGTTGAATTTAAAAATGTTACATAGTAAAAAAGTGGAGATTGTGCCAAATTGAGCATGCTTATATATATATTGTTTCAACTCTTTCTTTTTATTTTTTACAATGATTTTTAGAAAAGGAATAACTTAATTACCTTTTTTTTTATAAAAATAAAACTTTTAAACATGTTTTATAATCACACTAATTTTTTTAAAACTTTTACAAGAAAAAAAAGTTACCTTTTAGATTGTTTGACACTTGTTTCCTTATCCGCAGGCGGATATTCTTGCAACATCTTTCGTTTCAAGATGAATTCTTCAATCTATAAAAAAAAATTCAACAACTTTATAAACATAATCAGAATTAACAAATTCTTTTTTGATGGATATAATTTTATATTCCTTCCAAGTTTCACAATTTTTAGAACAAAATATAACTGATTTCTAGAAAACATGACAAAAAATTATAAACTTATAAAAAATGAAGTAAAAAATATCACAACGGAGAAAAAAAATTTAAAAAAAAAAACCTGCTTAAGATTTCAGAATATTGTAAATGAATAAGAACATTTTAAAAACAGAACTATTTTACAGAAAATATGCTCAAGTTCACATTTGTTGTTATGAATATATCGTGTAACATTAAATACTTGAAATTTATTTTTTAACTAATAAAGACAGTTTAAGAAGGTTAAGATTTCAAATATTTTAATCAAATCATTAAAAAATGCAATTATGGAAATTTCATCCTTTAACATTAAGAAGCAAACCTGGAATAAATGAATATATTTTTTTTTCTACCCATCACTGCACACATAAAAAAGCACACATTGAATAACATTTTGAATTTATAAACTTTTTTGGTCACTTCAACTAATTTCTACCAACTTCCTTAAACATAAAACTAACATCAATTTTATTGAAAAGTCATTTTTTAAAGAAATACTGATGAAACATAACATGTTAAAAGTGAAAAACAATGAATTAAAAAAATCAAGGCCTTCACGGCACCTTCTTATACACAGTGTGACAAATGATTTTTAAACTAGGACTGTAAAAAGAAATAAGGGCCAAAACTATTTGTTTTGATATATTTTTTGTTCAAAACTAGCCTTTCTGGTTTCAATATATTTGTAACACAAAAATTTATTTAGTTCACTTGCAGGAATAAAGAGCTCCTCTGACACTCTTTTAAGAACAAAGAAAAATCACAAGGGGTGTAGAAATTAGAAATCCTACATCTTAAGGACATGGAAATTGAACACTCTGAAATTACATTTTGAAGAAGCAGGAAAATCAACCCACATGCTAGTATGTAAGCTGACTTCTTTCCCCTCGCACCCTTTTTGACATCCGAGTGTAATATAACACTATGCATACCAAGCTTTTCTAAATATAATCATAAATAAAATGTTGTGAGCAGAGATTAGCTTAGGAAGGTGCTTTCAAAAATCGACTCACAGGAAAGTAGGGGGTGTTATAGATTAAAAAATATCATTTTTATCAGCTATTAGAAATTACTTAAAATTTAACAAATATGGTTTTTTTTGTTCGGCTGCGATATGCAAAAAACTTTTTTTTTTGTTTAATTTGCAATTCATGTAAAATTAATTCATTAAAAACTTCTTTATCCTTCAATCTGTATTGTTTAATTTTTCAATTCACCTGTGCAAAGAATGGGTATACCAGCTAGTATATATATACAAATAAATATATAAATAGAGAGAGTGAACTAGTAGTAGGAATTGAAGAAAGAGCATGATTTTCTCTGCATTGTTGTAACAATGCAATTTTTCAATTCACCTGTGCAAAGAATGGGTATACCAGCTAGTATATATATACAAATAAATATATAAATAGAGAGAGTGAACTAGTAGTAGGAATTGAAGAAAGAGCATGATTTTCTCTGCATTGTTGTAACAATGCACACCCGGTTTGGCTAGTTTGGCTGAAAAATCGGTTTTTGACGCCAACTTTTATCATTGTTTTAACAGTTATATTGTTACAACATTGGGTACACATCTAAGTTGGTGTCGAAAACTGGTAATTAATTTAATAAAATTAAACGGTAATTAATGAATTAATATTTTAAAACTGTATTAACATCAAGCATCATCCACTACAAGTTTTAAAAAATTTATTTGAACTTGATTTGACGAATACAAAGAATTTTATTAACGAATGAAAATTTGAACAAGATATATAAATAAATATATAGAGAGTGAGCTAAATAGTAGGAAATGAATAAAAATAGGATAAATGCATTAAAAATATATAAATGGGACTATAATGATCATAATTTAATAAGTAGTTTAAAAGTATTTAAAATCAGTAGGATTTGAAGAGATGAATTACATGTTTCATTTTCTTACATTATGTTTCAGGCAATTACTGATATAAAAAATTACAGATAGAAGAGGAAAAATTTTACTACCTTGTCAACTATGTGACATCATAATTCAGATAAAAAAAGTGTGCATTTTTATAAAATAGGAACCTTTAAAATAAAATATTAACTAATTCAAAGAGAATGATAAACATACTTCATCATCTCCAATGGTTTCTACATCTATCACAGATGATGTATCAGATGAATCGCTGCATGACTTTGCTGAAAAATAAATTTGACTTTTTAAGTACTTTTATTTTGTAATTAAAACATGTATACAAAATAGAGTTGTAATGATGCACTAAAATTGACTGATAAAGTTTACTAGAGTTCTGATCTTCAAATTTTTTGACAATGTATTCTTATAGTGAAAATAATTATAAATTATATCCATATAACATACATTTATATGAGGGTCATAGAAATTTTTGAGATACTCCTAGGTTTTTAAAGCTATACTTACAAAAAATTATGAGTGTTCAAAGTGGTCTCCTCCAGCATCAATGCACTTTTGTAGACGAATTTTCCACAGATTAAATGCCTCAAGCCATTCATTTCTTGGAGTTGATAAAAAAAGATGCATTTATAGCTGCATCAATCTTTTTCTGAATGAAAACGGCATCCACATAAGTTTTTTTTTTAGATTAAAAAATAACCAAAAGTCATACATAGCTAGATCTGGAGAATAAGGAAGATGTTCTATCACTTTAATTTGTTTTTGCATAAGAAACTCAACTGTTAATCTTGGTGTATGGGAAGATGCATTGCCATGGTGTAGCATTAGTACCCTAACAAAAACTTCTTGGAGAATTTCTGGAAGACATTATTTAGTGGTATACTAGTTTGCTGTTACTGTCTTCTGTCCTTCCAACTTGATGGCTTTGACCAATTCAATACTTCTGAAGAAAACGGCATGCATTACTTTTTTCATTGCTTGTTGTCTTTTCACCATTGTTGGTGTGGGATCATCTTCAAAGACCCATACTTTACTTTCTTGATGTGTTAGAACGTCAAAAAATGGTATGTATGTTTCATCACCCATTACAATTTTAGAAATGATGCAGTGGCCCTTATTATTTAGCAATTTTAGGGGATTATTTTTACTGATTCTCACATGCTCCTCTTTTTGGTGCTCAGTTAGATTATGGAGAACCCAACGGCAAACTAATTTTTCCATATGTAATTCCCGAATAATTTTGTGTATGGCTGCAGACCCAATGTTAAGTTCCTTCTGTATCATTTGGTTGGTACAACGATAATCATCCATTAAAATTTTTCGTATGGTAGACACATAATCCGGGATTCCAGCCGACCGTGGCCTTCCAGTGTGTTCTTCATCCTGAAGAGAATTGCGACCACTGCAAAATTCTTTAAACCATCTGAATACAGTAGCATAGGAGATTCATCACCCAATGCTAACTGCAGCCATTGAGAGCATTCATCTTGATTTAATCTAGCTTTAAAATCATAGAAAACCAGAGCACGATAATTTTGTATTTTCAAATTAAACCATTAATTTCTGTCTATACCTTCTTGTCTGCTCATATCTCAAAAATTTCAGAGTTACCCTCATGTAAGTGTGAGCAAATATGTAGTCAAAAATCAAATTGTCATTGTAAATAACATACATACATTTTAATTTAATAATATTTTCACAGGACATAGTTGTCCTCTATGTATATGCATTACCTAAAAGTTTTTGTGAGTAAAATACCACAAATAGCTAATTCTTTAATTTTTATAGAATTTAAAAATTCATGGAGTGATTTTAAAATGCTACTCTTCCTCCAATAATTAAACATATGAAATTTTGTTTTAGAAGTATGTCAAGCAATGCATAACAAAAGTTAACATGGGTTTTGTGACAACATGATTGCTATTTTTAAAATAATTTTTTTATGAATGCTTTTTGAAAATTCCTTAAAAAATATATAAATTCAAAATTCAACTGTTTAAAAAAATAAGTATTGCTTTGATTCAAAAATGAATAACAACTCATGTTACATGAATGAAAAGCAAAAGTTAGAGAAGGTATCAAAGCATTTGGCCCATTAGAAAAGAACCTTAGCATTTGAAATGAAGAATAACTAGTTATTTTTTCTTTCTGAGACAAACCATTTTAAAGTTTTTATTTGCTTTAGGGATCCGAAAAAAACAAGCATAAAAGTTATCATAATTAGGGGGTAAAAGTTTTCAAATTTTTTGAGATTATAAAAGAATATAGAAAAAATAAATTAGGCCAAACAATTTTATTTGATTCTTCTGACTGATTTTTGTCAAATGAATCATTTTATGTCCCTTTAAACACATTTTGAATTAGAACTTAATATGAGTAACCAGTAGTACTTTTTTCGTGAAAGGTTCCTTCCCTTTGAAGGCTCAGCTTCCCATGTTGTACTGCACATGCACTTTAAAACCAGAGCATTTATGATGTTGAGCACCCTATATGTGAATTCAGACACAATGATCATGTGATACACAATTACACTTGTACATGTTCATGAACCTACTTTTTTGATCATGTTGCGGACATGTATCCTACTTTGAGGATCATAGCTCTAAAGAACTAAAAAAATTGATGCAAAAGTTCTAAATTACCTAATAATAACATTAAACATAAAGAAATAATCAAAAACAAAACTTCCACATTAAATCAATTGTTTTAACTAACATTGCAGTAGATTAAAGAATATTCTGAACAAATTCCCAAATGCAATAAATCACCAAGAAGATAACTGAATCATACCAACTCAATTTCCATTTTAAAGATTATATTTAAATATTGCTAAAACAATCAAACAGATTCTAAAAAGGTAAAACATGCATAAAATTTATAAAATGGTCTAAAAATAAAAAATACCAGAAAACTAATAAAAAGAGAAGGGGGAGGGGGAAACACAAATACGCCCAACTCTTCTTTTTTTTTTACACAATAGATACATTCCTCAGAAAGCCATGCAAAAAAAAAAAAAAAAAAAAAAAAGTATAAAAAAAAATACATGTGACTTATGGTAAATTTGGGGATATGTTCCACAATTATAAAAAGTTGCATAAGATGAAAAATCTCTAAACATTTTACCAAAAAAAACCATGCGGAAAAAAAAGTAATAATAAAATCCATGTTACATATTTATAAAACAAAAACACAATTCATTTTTAATACAAAAAAAAAGTTCAAATTAGTGCACTGTGAAAACTCAGTCAATAAGTTCAAGTTGCAATGCAAAAAAAGTTTTTCTACAATTACTATAAATATACATATTAAGAGATACTGATATTATCAGTGCTTAGTGGGGTAGCCTTTATTTTTTATTACAGCTTAACATCAATCTTTCATTGAGCAGAAAATAGTTTTAATCTCTTCCTTTGTTATTACATGATACCTGGAAACATATCTTCAATTACTTCTTTTTCATTTCATGGGTACCTGATTTGGACATGAGTTTTTAAATAGTGCCTTAAGTTTTCGATAGGATTGAGGTCGTGACTGTTACTTGGCCAGGACAACAATGATATTTAGTCAAGAAGCAATGATGTAAAATAAAAGAGTAGATTGCACACAGAGATGTGCACCTATAGAAAGTGGTTTTTCTTATGTTAAAATTGCACGACAGGTGGGTGGTTCAGCAACTACATCTGGAGACTGAAAGTTTTGTTTAAGCTATCAAGAGAAAAATTTAAAAAACAAAATAGGAAAAGGCAGAAAAAGGTGCATCACATCTGTTGATGATAGAAGAATAAAAATACTATGTCTTCAAGATAAAAGAATGTCATCAACAGTCATCAGAAGTTGCTGGTGTTTCTGTCAGTCCAAAAACAATCAGGAAAAGATCAGCAGGTATTAAGACTATGCAGTAGAATTCCACAAAAAAAGCCTTATTCCAATTTACAGCAGTGCTAAAAAAGACTACAGTGGTCAAAGGAACACATTAATAGGACAAATGATTAGTTGTCACAAGTTATATGGAGGGATGAATTTAAGATATCGTTATTCGGTAGTGATGGCGGAAATTTTGTAAGAGGTAGAAGTGGCAAAATGCTATATCCTGACTGCATTCAGGCAATTGTTAAGTACCCACATAGTTTTATGATTTGATCATGCATATCAGCAGGTAGCACTGGTCACCTTCATATCATCAATTGAGCATTGAATGTCAGAAAATACATTGACACATTTCTAGAACTCAAACTTCTACCTTCAATCAGGGATCTATTCATCAACAATGCTTCATTTATTTTTCAGCAACATTCTGCTCCTTGTCACACAATAAAGTAATCAAAAGATTGGTATTGTTCTAAGATCATTGAGTTGTCCTGGCCAGGAACCAGTCCTGACCCAAATCCTATCGAAAACTTGTAGCAACGTTTGAAAACTCTTGTCTGAATGAGGTACCTATGAAATAAAATGGAACTAATTGGGGATATAATTGTTTTCTGGCATCATGTAATAAATAACCAAAGAAGAGGTCAAAATTATTTTCAACTCAATTAAACATCGATGTGAGGCTGTAATAAAAAATAAAGGCTACCCCACTGAGCACTGATAACTCATTGCTATCATTAGCATCAAATGTATATCTATAGTAATTGCAGAATAACTTTTTTGCATTGCAAATATTTGAATTTTGTTTTTTTGTATTGAATTCAGTACTAAATTCTCTCCAAAATGACAAAAAACTTTGCATTTTGTGCAACCTAACATTTTTTATAAGCATACAAACTTAAAAACATAACAATTTTAAAAAAGTCCACAATTTTGGCCACCACTGTTTATACCAATATCTCTGACACTTTAAATAAAAGAAAGCTATGCATTGTTAAAATGGAAAAGTATTAAAAAAGTTGGTATTGCTTCAATGTATAATTAAGAGTGCCGACCTTTAAAGAAATGCTTAATTTTACTTATAAGCATAGAGAGAAAAAAATAATTCAGAAAAAATGCAAATAATTAAATTAGAAATAGAATAAAAGAAATGTACATTTTTAAATTTCTATAAGGATTGTTCTCAAAGAAAAAATTTTAAATATACTTGATAATGTTTTAAAGAATTAATAAAAGTAAAATTGTTTCCACATAGATAGAGTACAATTTTTAAGTCTTTAATTCACACAAAATTTAAAATTAAAAAACCTTATCTTACCAAACAGTTTTGGCAATCTCTTCCTATTCCCAATTTTTTAATTATGATTGAGATTAGTAAAACTATAATGCGTATTTTTTAATAGAGAATGACCTAAAATTCCTGACAGAACAATATAATTTTAAGAGCATTCAAAAAATATTTCAATGTTGTGTTAATCAAAATTATTAAAAGTTCGTAACTTATTTGTTTAGCCCAGATTAAAATAAATAAAAACCTGCAAATTCTTTTTCCTTGTAGACACACACAATTGAGTTAGAAATCAAAATACTTATAAATTATCTCTGTTCTACAATTTCCTTGGTAATGAAAAATGAAGTATTTGATAAAAATGAATTTGTATGATTACAAAGATCTAAAATTGAAACATAAATCAAAACAAGCATTCTAAGATTAAACTGACTGACAAACAATTCAGAAAATAGTCTAGGATAAAAATGAATTTTGACAGTATAATACTTTCAAGCTTTATAAGCAGCATGTTTATTTAGTTATGTTCTCTTCTGGCTATTCTTATTGAATGAATAACAAGGTAAATGCAGAAGAAATTTCAAAACAAAATCATAACACATAATTAAAAGTTATTGAAAACAAGGGGAAAATACATGGTAGAAACAAAAGTAAATATGGCATTGATGGTCACTGTACTGCTAAGAAAAACAGGACCAGAATTATTAATAAAAATTTAAAATGAAACAAAACCTAATCTGCAATAATTTTTGAGTGAATTCTAATATGTAAATGATTATTTGTTCAATGTAAATTTCATACGTCAAAATCAGTATAAAAATACCCACCAATATGATTCACTCTTTCGCAACCAGCAGCAAAAGAATGACTTTTAGCTTTGGTTTCAGATGACCTTGAACTGTCAGGATACTTATTTACATCATTCGTTTGGTCAAATGCATCATTTGTCAAAGGCAAACAGTTACTTGAAATCCCTGGCCTGAGATTATTGAAATGTGGCAGTTTCTCATCTAAGATCACTTCTACTTTATTAAACAAATGAGATGGAGAATCTGAGGAACCTGCCTCTTTGGAAGATGAAACATCAGTTGAAACCTTAGTTTCATTGGCCTTTTGGCTTACTTTCACGCCATTCTGATGAGAGTTCAAAGCATTGAGTCCATATCTTGCTCCTGAACGTGTGGTCATTCCTTCAAAATTGTTCTGCACAGAATTAGTCCTTTCACGATGAGATTTTACATAACGAAACGCTCCTCCTGAAGTCCTTGAAAATGGCTCACTTTTGGAGATAGTTGCTGTAGAAGAATTTGTCATTTCAGCTGCAACATTTGATTTTATTAGAGGAACACCCACTGTGATATCAAGCATGTCCAATTTGTGGTTCGATCTCTTCGAGAACTGGGCTCGCCTGTTACAGTAATAAGGTTTGTCTAAAGTCCGATTTGACATCCAATATTCTTTGTATTCAGTTCGAGCAAGGTCAAAATCTTTGACTAAACTTAAAATTTTTTTTGAATATTCTTCTTCAGAAGAGATAGGAGGTGCATCCTAAAAAATACAAATAAAGATAAAAAAATTTATATCATTATTAATATAAAAAAAATCCTTAATTCATTAAATTTTAAATGTAGAAAAAATACTTTGAAAAATGTGAAAGACTTTAGCACATTTGTTTAACAAAAAATATGAAACTAGCTTTTATCTTAGAATTTTCTTTTTAAGAATTAATTACCAAACACTTTTACAAGAAAATATTACTTTACACATGCATAACTGATTGAGTATCGTTATGAAATGTCTATTAAGAATTTAATATTGAAAATACTAATTAATCTATTAATGTAAACATTGAACAAAGCAATACACATTGCATGGCTTAAAAAGCTGCGACTTAATCTTGACGAAAAATCAAGATATAATCTTTACACCCAAGAAAGCAAAAACAAATACTTCATTTGCAAATTTTGATAAACAAGATTTTTTAAAAATTATTTCAACTAGTTCTCATTTGAATTTTTACTTGATTTCCATTGCAACCAAGTTGATTCACAGACATTAATGTCACCTTTAGAAGCATCACAAGGGCTATTGATGATGAATTTCATAATTCCGAACCCCAGTCAAGCAAAAGAGATGACATCCGAACTGGAACCAAATTTCCACATCATAATATGAAGATTTTGAATCTTCACAGATTTAACATGCAGCATCCTCTCTATAAGGCAAGTCTTTAGAGGAAATAGGACTTGAACTCATGAATCAACAGAAACAATGCTGGCCAGAAATTAGTCACCATGACCATGTGATCACAGAAGCCTCCATAACAATCAAAATCACATTTGGAAATTATGATTATCACTCTTAATCTATATTATAATCAAAAGCAACATTTAATTATTTCATTTATAAAGTAAAAATTAAAACAAATAATTCTTCAAAAAGAAGTGTAAAAAATCTTTTAATAATCGTTTTTATTACTTAATATCTCCATTTAACCCTATCAACAACCAAACACATTTTTTAAAAATAATTAAAGCAGAATATTTTAGTCAAAATTAAAATATCAATAATAAACAAATCTATTCAATAATTTGTAAATGTTATGAAGTAACATACAAAGCATACCAGTTTAAAATCACTTAAATTTCATTAAGAAACACATTTGATCAACACAGCCTGAACATCAAAAATGCTATACTTATTCTACAATTAGATCATAAAATTGTGCCAAACTTCATCACATACAGAAACAACAAGCCATACACCTCTCTGGAGGCCCTGCTATTTTAGTAAAATCCTCTGAAAAACATAAAACTGTAAATAGCTTAACTTTTTTTTTTTTTGCTATTGTAATATTAATTTCTAATAAAAAGTTTCTTTCTTTCTTTTATATATATCTGATTATGTGCCAAATCAGTTTTAGATGAATAATTTTAAAAATGTTAAGTGTGACACCTAAACTTTGCCAAAAATAAAACATTTAAAATCACCTCCCAGAGAAAGAAAAAGAGAAAAAATCAGACATTTATTTTTTGTCCTAAAAATGTTTATAGTACGACAAGAGAAACAAATAACTAGTTACAGTGGAAAATAAAAACCTTCTCGATAAATTATATTTTTTGCACAAGATTTTAGTAAATTTAAGCAAAAATGAAAATATGCAATGGAACTTAAAATAAAAAAGAAAAAATTGGCTTACTTTTTCATCCAACCAAGGCCTCCTGTAAGGGCAGACAAAAATATTTTAATACAATGAAAATTTACACTTAAAATAACAAGTATTTGAATAAAAAATATCAACTATAAAAAAAATACAATAATTTATTCACTCAAATGCTTTATCTGCATAAAAAGATCACTTCAAAAACAAATAGCTAGAATACAAGTATGCATATAGGAATAAAGTATAAAAATTATACAATAACAAGTTTCAAAACATAATTAAGTGATTTAAAATTCTTATAATTTAATAAAATGATTGAAATATTAAATCAGATCTTCATTCTAGCAACAAGAACCCTTATCTATTTTAAACATTGTTACTTTCCCTCAAAGTTTCTTAAGATTTCAAGTGATTGGTTTTTTAAAATCAAGTTACCTCTTTTCAAAAAAGCTCCATTTTTAAATTATTAAACTGAACTATTTGAAATTATTATTTTTTTTAATGAATCTCTCATTTTTTTATGTTTGGACTTCAGGGAGAAAAGATTAAACACACCAGGAAAAAAATTCAACATAGGATAATAAAATAGAAATAAAATGCATGATTAAACCAATATTCTTTTGCTGAGTTTATTGTAAGATGCATTTAATTTTTCTGTTCTCTCCATTACTTTATATGACCTTTATCAATTAACACACAGAGAACAGAATATCTTAATTATTTCTTTTACATGTAGAAAATCTTACAAAAGAAATACTTTGATAATAATTCATATTGATTCAATATGTAAAGAAAAGATGAACTGAGAAAATCAAAAACAAATATGACTCCCCCCCCCCATAAAAATGCTTGTTACTAAATCTATTAGACGGGGGGAGGGGGCAGAAGTATTCATATATGGAAACTGAAATTCTTATAATTATAATTAAAAAAAACTATATCTTATATCAATCACAAAAAAAAAAAAAGACTCCTAACAACATTTGTGAAAAATTAATTCTTTTTTCTACATTATGGTGAATTCTCAGCCCTGATTTTGAAACTGTTAATTTTTCCTCTTAACCCCTTACGTGCCACTGGCATGTATACACATCATGATCAGCTAGTGCATTTAGTGCCCTGGATGAGTATAGTCATTCTTCCAAAAGACGACTTTTTGCATTGTGCCGTTCTGTTTAAAACTAGTCCCACGACTTTGGAATACAATAACATGACATTGACAGTGAGTGCTTCTAAAGAATTTACTTATTTTGGAGAAGATGTGGGGGGAAAATTTGAAATGGCATATTCTAGGAACAAAGAAATTTGTAGCTATAAGCAGTTTTTCATGTTTTATTTATGTCTTATTAGAAAAATGTGATGAGTAATTGTGTTATTTGTGCAAGGAAAAATGTTCACCATGAATCTCGCGGTCAATGCACTGAGATGCTGGTTTATGTGTTCAACCATGTTTCAGGGTGCATCACACAACAGATAAGTTATAGTTCTTTAAATTATGTTTTAACTCTAGATATTAAATTTTTTATTTTCCTTTTATTATTTTTTATCCTATTCTTTTCTTTTTTTAAAAGTGAAAGTAAACCATTCTTCGGTTGAAAAACACGCATCTTCTTTTCTCCCAATAAACCACATAACAAAGTGCACATGTGGGAAAAGGGTGGCACTGGGGGAATGAATTTCATAGTTTTCCTTCGGCAGTTAAAGGGTTAATAAAAGTATCGAAAAATAACTGTTACAAAATCCTTAATTTTGAGTTTAAAATTAGTAACAACTTTCTTGTCACAAAATTACTATAAAATATACCTTTCTGTCCATTAATAGATATAATAATAACATTTCTTGTGCATATTTAAAATAAGTAATTTCTTTTGTCACAAATTATTATAAAACATACTTCTGCCCCCTCCCTCTAATAGATTTTGTAACAAGCATTTTTATGTGAAAAACAGCTATATATTAGCTTTAGACAACTTTGTAAAAAATATGGCATATAATATAAATAACTTAAGGATGTACAGGTATTGGACAAAATAATAGGAAGACTTGTAAAAGAATGCAATTATTTTTGTGAGGGGCCCTTTTTGACCTTATTTACAGCGTGCATCCAACATGGAATTGACTGATTAGAGATTGTGAAATAAGTTGAAGGGAATTTGCACCCATCTGTCATGCTAAGTAGTGTTCAGTTCAAGTAGTATGCATGGAAGAGGTAAGTGAGTACAGATTTTGTTTTCTAAAAAACCCCACTAACACTTGATGATGTTGAGACCATGGGACTGAAGATACCACACTGAGATGCTCTGCTTTATTATGCTTATTTAATCCTGTTTGAAAACCAAAAGCCATGTGAACAAAGCTCCTGTCATTTCGAAACATACGATGCTTCTAGGAAACAGAGTTTGAAGCACAGATTAGAAATGATCTTAAAGAATACTACAATAGAGTTAGTTAGCTATGACAAGATGTCCCATCCCACATAATTATACATATCCTATTATGCCTCACGGAAGGAATTAGACAGTTAATATGAATGCTTCTGCTGATGTTCACCAAGGGAAAATAATATGAATGATGATTTGTTATCATTGATGCAATGGTCAATTTTGGTAGTCTCATCACTACTATAGTAATTTTGCAGTACTAAGCAGCCAACACAAATAACTTTAGAATGGAGGAAGCATGCAACTCAAAATTAATTGTTTGGATGGATATGGGATTCTGGAAATGAGAGTGTTCATTTCAGAGGTTATCACAGTAGTGTTATCTTACATTTCCAAGTGATTATCCACTTCACACATCTAACCAGGTCAGTCTTTTGATTTTCACTCACTGTTCTATTTTGCAGAAGACACTTTTTTCTAGGCTTGTATAAGCTGTCAACCTTTGACAAAGTGGCCCTTGAAACACCAATAAAATTGGTGTTCTTAAGATACACTCAAGTGAGGTGAGCTCCAATGATCATGCTTCTCTGCTTGTTGAACACAGTAGTATGCAGAAGGGTGGGGTTCAAACCTACTCTCATAGACCAACAGATTTTTAATTTTTAGCATAAAGATTACTCCTCAGCGCTTTTACCAACGTGTTTTATGAAGCTCAATTCCTATAAAAAAAGTCTGTATATGCCACTGGTTGGATATAACGTTGATTTCCAGAAAACAGAATTTTCTCATCAACAGTTACCTTCCCTTTTGCTACCACTAGAATGACATGTAATGGGGGCTAGACAGGATGTTGAAGTATGATAAACTTCAAAATGATTCTGATATTTTGTCCCATACCTATATTTTTTTAGCATAAGTATGTTTCAATTGTTTAAAAAAATTATTTAATGAATCCTTACCTGGAACATACTAAAGGTGTGTCTTTTGGTGACATACAAGGCTTCCAAGCCGATATACTTTTCTCAATTGCTTGTTTTTCTGGCTAAAGTACATTCAAAAACACACTTTTAAAACAGAACACTATACAAGCAAATAAATATAAAATCAAGAAAAAAAAATGAAATAAATTGTGTGCTCATATACTCATTATGTAGTCATTACACTCATATTATTTACTACAGTAAAAAAAAAAGAGTTTAGCTCATCCAAGAGAATAACTTTTAACATATTCTTTGCAACTCAAAATAGCATACCATGGAATCTTGCTCTTATGAATTTAAGTAACAATTCATAACAATAAAAATTAAACACTTATTTCAAACAATTAACAATAAACTATTTCGAAAAGAGTTGTAAAATATGAATACCTGATTGAATTTTAATCTAGTATTTATTCTAAGGGCAGGATGGTTCACACTTTTGCCCTTTAAAATTAGTACTTTGTACACCTCCAAATTAAGCAATCCAATGAATAATTTAAATGCAACGAATTATGGGAACTAATTTGATATAGGAGTGCTACACTCCAAGTAGCACTTGTTGTTGGATATGGAATCCAAGATGGCGGCCTAGCAGGAACAAATCGTAAGGAAAATAATTTTAAAGAAATGTTTTGAAATATATTTCAAATGAAGAACATAGGAATAGATTAAAAATAACCAATATCAATATAATATAGTAAATATATATACTAATAATTATATAATATAATTTAATAGTAATTATAAAAAAAATAATCATAATGTAACAATAATACTCATATAATAATTGCATTTTTGTGTAATATAAATAAAATAATTACACAATATACATTAAAATTAATAATAAATATCAATTATAACTTGCAATATTCTAAAAACTTCGATTTTTTTTAATGAATTTTATCGAACAAGGAACTTTTAAAAATGCATTATTAAAAAGTAAAATAAAATTTAAAAGCAAATTGTGCAGCAATAATTAAAAGCACAAGCCTCATAGTCTTTTTAAAAAAATCCTGGTACTCTCCAATGATATTAGAAATATCGATATTCAAAAATAGTACAAAATACAACAGGAGACTAAAGCAGCTGGTTTGCAGAATGTTTGCAACAAAAATGGTTAAATTTTCAAAGAAATCAAATTAAAATAATCTGTAATTAATAGGGTTGCTGCTGGAAAAAAACCAATAAAAATTGACTCTACTATATGTTATCCCTATGGCAACCACATTGCCAGAAGATAAAAATATCAAGGTAACCATATTGTAATGTTATATCACCTATCTTGGCGAACATAAACAACTTGCTTGTGTAGTACTACTACATCAAATTAGCACTGAAATACGTTTAATGTGAAAATGCTTAAGAGGAAATATCGGTTAGCATGAAATAATACACAGGTCCCAAAAAACTACTATGTATTTTCATGCATTTTTTTCTCTTAACAGGAAAAGATTTCCCTTCTGGGAGAAAGAAGACATTGACACTGAACAGATACATGTTTGAGAAAGTTTCTGTATTATTGAACTGTCCTACTACATCATCGGAAGAATTCCTTGCAATAGATAATGATAATGTGTGTCAGCCCCAATTACAGCAGGCAAAGACATTTTGGAGTTTGTTCAAAGATAAAAAAAAATACCATTGTTGCAGATTCTGAGGACAAAAATTAAATTAATAATGCAGCTCTGTTGTTCCCCGTCATCCGAAAAGAAGAACATCATGAAAAGTATGCACAGTTGTTTAGATGGGTACAATCCAATGGTGAAATGAATAGCAAAATGGATATCATCAAACAATTTGTTGACAATTCAATGCTAAAAAAGACAATGCATTAAAAAATATCAGATTATTTTCCAAAAACTCAATAAATGTTTTGTTTTTCAAAACCTTGAAAATTTTGTATTAAATTTCATTGTGAATGTTTTTGTTTCATTGATTTTTGTTACATGCATATATAAATATCTATGTAAATAGAAAGTACAATAATAAACTTAATTTTGGTTGAATATATGCTTTTTTTTTTTGCAATATCCTTCAACACAAAATTCTTTTAACATGAAAAATATTTCAGTACCCCCAGTTTCGCATGAAACAATCTTCACTGTATTTCATTATACATTGCACCAAAGAAAAAAAAACTTTTTGAATTCTTTTTCGCCTGAAAGGAACAAAAGCATGTCTTTTTAGGAAATACTATGGACTTTTTGACCCTTCACAGTAAACATGAAATCAGGAATAATTATTAGCAATTAACACACACAGATCAACAGTTTATTAACACTGCATCTGAAAGTAGCACAAGGGTATACTGACCATAGACCCCCTCCAGAATTTTAAGCCAAGGTCAAGAATGAGAATTTGCTGGCAGCCCACTCTTTTAATATTCACATTATGTTAAAATGTTAAGTTTATGGGCCTTGACAAATTTAACAAATATTAGCCCACCATATTGTTAGTGGAATCAAGTCTCCTACTCTAGATAGAAAAATGCCAGCCATGAGGACAATGCCACAACTACTAGGCTATCATGGCTGCATAAATGAAACCAGAGAACACACAGCAATTAGTAAAGATCCAAAATTTGGGAGTGACACATTTCAATGTGTTTAATAAACATACCAAAAAATTGATGCTACATTTTGTGATATAAATAGTGATTGTAATGAAATACAAAATTAAGTGCAATTAAATTACTTTCAGTTATTAATGCAGAATCAATTAATATACATCAAAATAATTATGATTTTACCGGATTGCTTGTAAGCTCTCCAGTTCTTCTGGGTCTCCTATCATATGCAGAATGAGAATTGACAACGCAAGCCACTCCTACTGACTGTTTGGAATGACTTCTACCCCTTCTGGGTCGGCCTCTACGATGTGACCGACTTTTTTTCACTTCCCTATGATAAAAAAAAAACGAAAGGGGAAAAAAACCTCTTACAATAAGTTTTATAATTGGAAAAGAGAGAATTGGGAAAAGCAAAAAATTGAAAGAATGAAAATTAGAATTTTATATAACTACCTGGGGGAACAATTTTCAAGCTCATAAGGTTTCATACACATCTAAATAAAATGCAAGAGTTTAAATAGATTTTACATTTTTGTGATCAATTATCCTAGAATATAATAAACATAAAATTCACAATCATAATTAGTAGAGTCATACAAAATAATGACGGTAAAAGAAAAAATATACATGATGTAGCATCCAAAAGTTTAGAGATTTGTTGCAAAATTCCTTATCTAGCATATTTTAAAATACTGACACACAATTCAAGGGCACTTATGTTACTATTGAAAGCATTTTTGGAAGTTATCTTTTACAATTTCGCACAAGGTTTTTTGCCGCTTTTAATCAGCTGGAGAAATGAAACAATGGCCACCCATATTTTCTCTCATTATTGGCAATAAATAATAATCACATAAGACTAAGTCCAGCAAATAGGCAGGATTGACAGTTCATTTAATAATGTCCTCCTCCTTAAACAACAAAGGGGGGGAGGGCAATTAGTGAAAATCTCATAATTTTGAAACATGATCAAGTAATAAGGACCAACACAAGCTGGCCATCTCTCTCTCTCCTAACTTCCACTTCATTTTAATGTGAGGATTTTGAATCTTGGAAGATTTACTGTTCCCCAGCCCTTCTAAACTAAGATTTTTAGAGGAAGTTGAAGAGACAGGGTATTAAGTAGCATTAATTTCAGTATTGGCAAAAAACTGACTGATGTTCAGGTGCACTGTCGTGATGAAGATATGCATTTCAAATAGTGTACTTTTTAACAACATGCTTTTGTTGTAATAAGAGCAATAAGTCTCTAAACACACACTTTTTTATCTTACTTCGAATATATACATGTATGTATGTGAGTGAGTAGATATATAATAGTGTGTGTAAACACATTTTTAAATTTTTAATAGAGGTGCATAACATTACACTATTCAATAATTTTTTCCTAAATTCAACAAATATAAGTTCATGTCTGTTTTAATATTCAAGGTTATTTTTTATTTTAATATGAAAGGCTAAGAGAATTTTTTTACACAAGATAAGAAACTTTTCATGCAAATAAACTTTGGACCGTTTACTTGCTCATTACAACTACATACCAAGTTTAGAATGCATTATAAAGGAAAATAAACTTATTTATATGCAGAACATCTGATTAATTTTGATAATGATTTTATATCAAATTGTAACAGAATTGAACTTAATCAGATTTAAAAAAATAATACAAATACAGCTTTGAGAATATGCAGTATTTAGGTCTCTTTTTTTATGAAATCATTTAAATTTTAATAAAGTTTTCAGATTGCTAATGCTTTTACTGAAAATGACAGCATATATAATAAATTTTTGTTTCAAATTTCAAAATACACACTGATGGATCATAAAGAAGCTTATTTAAAAAGAAATACCTTAAAAGCATTTTTTACTTTTATTAAAATACATGTTGTTTAAGGGGGTTGGTTCAACCATGTGATGGGTTCAAAAAATCAGAAATATTTTTTTCCATAAATTGATTTTTTAACATGTTTAGAATACGGCGGTGAAGTGATTTTTTTAAAATTCGAAGTCATTATAAAGAAGCAAGTGTTAGAAGAGCAGTTGTTTGGAGTGCTGAGTTGGCAATCGAAGGCTGGGCCTATTGTGTACAGTCGGCTTGATACCCTTGACCCTTCTATGCAAATATATGTTCATACAAGTTTGTAGAGGGTTAAAAGAAAATACCTATAGTTATTGAATATTTAGTCGAACTTGCTTTAATCTTTGCCACCAGGCATTGCCTATTGAGGGTAAGTTAAGATTTTCCTTCTTTTAATTGGAATTGAAACTTTAAAACGTGTTTTTCTCAAACTTTCCTTCATCATATCTTAAGAACGGTTTGACCAAATGACTTCAAATTTATACAGTAGACTCAGCACATATATATGCACCAAATGGAATAAGATCACTCCAAAATTCAAAATATTTCTAATTTTTTTTAACAGAAACATAAAAAAAATTCATGAAATTCGAAACTTTTTCTTCAGAGGTCCACCAAAAATCCAATTTTTGATATTTTCAATTGAGTATAGTCCATTCTATGCATTTAAGCTTATAGATTAAAATGCCATTATTTTTTTTAATTCAGATAAGCCAATCAGCTGGAAACGTGGAGTAAGTGAGTGTCCATATTTTCAAGGCAGGTATGTTCAGAGCGCTATAACTCTCGTTCTATTGGATATTTTTGGCTAAACATTTATATACATACTCTTAAAATACATATTAATAAAAAAACTTAAAGTTTCATCTTTTTACTGGTCATCAAAAAAAGTTCTCTAAAAATGCTTAAAAAACAGGCCCTTATATAGATGAACCCCCTCAAACTAAAAAGGTGAAAATGAAAAAAAAGGTTAGGAAAAGTAATTAATGTTATTTTTGTATAAAATTTATAAGATTAAAGATAATAGTTACTTTACAATTTCTGGCAACTTACATGTGCATTTTCACATATTTCCATTGATGGATGGTAAACCATTTCGTTGTCAGTATGCTGCATATCAAAGTCACTAGTTTTGAAGGGACCATTTCCACACTCTCCTGAATAACATGATACCTAATTTTAAAACAATAATAATGAACAGTTAGTGTTCTTTAAATTGTAATTTGAAGAAAATATACTAGCTATGTCATACAACAAAACTTGCACTAAATTATTTTAAGCTACTGCTAATGCATCTAATAACTGATAATAAATGCCACAATTAGTAAGAACACAGAAACTATTGTCAACAGACTTTGCAATTTTGAACTCTGGTCAATTGACAAGGATGACACACAAGCAGAAAACCCCCATTTTGATAACTTCCGTATCACTTCAACATGAAGACTTTGAGCATTAATAACTCTGACAGATGTGTACAGGAACCAGAAATTGATCCCTTAGCTCAACTAAAATATCACATACCATGAATATGTGACTAAGACCATTTTACATTGTATGAATTTATGTGGTGACCACCTTTCCCGAAAACTGTAACTAGCAATGACAAGAGTAAAAGTGTCTAATAATTGGCCCTGAAGGAATTCTTTTTCAGCTTAGTTATTAAAAGAACTGTAATGAATGCCTGTGGATCAGAAAGACGATAGTTTAAATTATATACCCACATCAAGATTTTCTCCCATTTGCTAAAGTGGTGGATTCAGAAAAGTAACACCAGATAGCAGTATAACCAAAAGAGCACTGCTAATTGAATATAATTCTTACAAAATAGACACACCATTTCAACAACAGATTACTGATGACATCATTGGAAAAATGCTCCATGTGAAATTCAACTCAATTGGGGATGTATGGCATTTGCAGTAAAGGCTTGAAAAGCCTTATACCTTGCCTTATATATTGCTGAGAAAGTTCCAAACAACAAACCTTCCTCCAGTGAATCACAATTAACACAAGAGGAGTAAAAGTACTTAATAACTGGTTCAAAAAAGAATTCCTCTATTTTAGAGTTCAATCTCTAGAAGACATTTCAGCAAACAAGCAGATTAGTAATTCAAATAATGTGCTCAAGTCAAGGTCAACAACTTTCTTCCTACTACAATTTTTTTTAAGAGGAACATGTTCAAATATAAACAATACAAAAATAAACATCCAGCCACAGATTTTTTTTTTAAATAGATAAATGTTTAAATTTTTACAACACAAAAATAAAAAAATTTGGGTGCTTATGTACTATTACAACCATGCCAATTTAAACATGGCATAAGTGCTGAATTGGCACCCATGTGCTTCATTTCACATTTCTCCACTGGCCATCATTCTAACCCTAACCATTTGTTGATATGGCGAGCTCAAATACTAGAGTGCACAAATCTGGGATTTACCAAATTCTCAAAAAATAAAATTTAATAACTAAATAAATACAAAATTAATAAAAAAAACTTAAATTAAATTAAAAATTATCATTTTTTACATGGTATTTTTCAACTATACATTATATATTCCCATTAGCATGTTCCGTTTTTAGAATTCATGCAGTTTTATTCAATGTTGGCAATATGGCTGCAATAGAATTAAGTACCGCCTAAGTCATCAATATGGTTGTGATAGTACACAAGCACAAAAATGTTTTAGCCTAATCTTTAGAAATCAGATGCTTACAATAAAATTAATTTTACACATACATTTGGAGAATCAACAGACAAAGTGACATCCAAGCATGATGAAACTGAAGGTAATAACGAAGCATCATTGGAGAGTTCTCCTGATTCTTGGAAACTGAATTCGATATCATCATTGCAGAATGCTTCAGAAGCATTCATATATTCTTGAATAAACTCCCTCCTTGTTTTCTCCTTTTCAGCAGTTTCCCAGGAAGCCACAACAACGGCCTGGAACAAAAATCATTTATGTGATGCAAGATATTCTATGGATTTTATCTTTCCTTAACATAATACACACACACCAAACTAATTTTTTACACGATTTTAAAATAATATGGTACATTAATTTAATGATTTTTTTACATGAATTTTTGTTCTCGCACAAATCCCCAAATTTTTGAGAAATCTGTGCCCTTTGGACGAGAATGATTTGATCGAATTTATGACGGTTTATGATTATAAAGCCGAATGTGTTCAGCTATAACAGCTGATTTAATTTGCGAGGGCTTGAAATTTGCTACAAGTATGGAACAACATTTTCTTATTCATGGTTCTGATATAGAACGTGCATTAAAATTTCACATAATTCTAAGTTTTCTGTATTAGCATATAAAGAATTATATAAGCGACTTGAGAAAACACACACACACAACAGCCACTAATAATAGATTTTGTAATGACCAAAAAAACTGAGGCCATTAATAACAAATGCAAAATTCTTCATTTCGATCAAAAAATTAGTAGTGCTAGACATATCTGAAACATCTACTGATGATAGCATTTTTGATCCAGTTCATAATAAACAAGCACTCTTGTTATCAAATAGCAGTGAAAAGTTGTTCGTAGTTTTTTTTCTAATTTCAATTTGATTTTTATATGTTGTGTGTACTAAATTTTCACTGTACACTAATTAAAACTTTTTTTTTTTTGTAATAAAAATGAATTGCTTTTGTTTTATAAATCTGTAACATGGGTTTTATTATTCCTTATTTTTGCACGGTTTTTTGGGAAAAATATTGAAATTTTTTTTATCTTACATGATTTTTTAAAGTTGCAGAACATATCCCCAAATTTACCATAAGTCGCATTATTTTTTTTTAAATGATTTTTTTCATTGTTTTATAAGGAACATATCTACCATGTAGAAAAGAGTTGGGTGTATTTCTAGAAATCTTTTGAAAAACAGAAGAAGGAACAAATACTGTTTGAAATCCTATTACATATTTTATTCGACATAGATTCACTGAAATGAAAAGAAAACAAAATAATTACCAAAAGTTCTTGCTTCTGTTGAATAGTCATACCATCTTCTAACAAGTCCAAATCTGAATAAAAAACAAAATCATTTTAAGTATACAGAAATTTTGAAAATTTTTCATTATTACATCAATATATCCTCAATCAAAATGCTCAAAATCCTTTTTAATACCTTCAAAATACAGATAGAACAACAACTACAAATGAAAACTAGTAAATTTATAACAGTAATATAATACCACCCAAAAATAATTTACAGAAAAGATAACAATTTTGGAAATGAATATCTCTACTTAACAAAGACAAAAAAACTGTATAAAAAAGGATATGATATAAAAAAATACAACTTTTAAGAGATATCTTAATAGTTTAAAAAGCAATGCTAGGATCATTTATTTGCCTTAATATTTTAAATACATAAGATGAAAAAAAATTTAAACTACAAAATTAATACCTTTTATTAGAACAGTAATTTCAATTTATATAAATTTTTTGAAATGTATTGCAATAAACAATTAGCATACATTTATAAATTACTACATTTAATAGTACAATATAAATTAATGAGTAACAAAGAATATTTTGTATTTTTCAGTTACACATTTCTAAACAGTTTTTCAACCCTATAATATTAAATCAAAATTTATTAACCTCTTTTATATAAAAGATACCATCATAATATTTTTACTAATAAGAAAAGAAAAAAAACATTGCATATGTAAGCAAAATTTTGCAGTCTTTATCAATTAATTTGATTTTTTTAAAAGAGAAAATAAAGGTTACAAAGGAATTCAGCTCAATTTCTAACTTATTTAATAAATTCACAAAAAGCCACAAATAGAGGACAGACTAACTTATAACAATCAAATGAACCTTGACATTCTAATTGTAACATTTTTAAAAATGAAGTTAACATCCAATGTATTTTAACGATTGATATTAAATAAAATAAAACAAAAAATTTTCAAAAATAATAAAGACACGAACAAACTGAATGCAGGAGGAAAGGAAATATAGAGAAGAAATATATAAATGTTTAACCTTTATAGTTTAATTTATAAAAACTTTACACAGTAGAATACATTACTTATGACATATTAAATGTAAATGAAATATACATAGATAGAAAAAGGAAAGAAAAAATAATTTTAGAGTAATGAAATTTGGACAATGTAATTGTCTAGTTAACATGTTTATTTGATTAAATTTTCAAGGTCATAGAAGCAAATTTAAATGTAAAATGATGTTACATTAATAGCTGGTGTAACCTCAGAACTTTGAATGCAAGCATGCATGCATTGTGTCATACAGGTGCTGAATGTGGTATGGAGTTTCGTGCTTATTGTGGCAATACTAGGACGGTCAGTGCTGGCTGTGGATAATGCTGGATTTGTCATCCAATGATATGCTATAAGTGCTGAATTGGAGACAGATCTGTGATCTCGCAGGCTAAGATAAGATGTAGAGCATGTTGTGTCACAACAGCGAGGTGAGGGCGAACATTATCTTGTTGGAAAACTCCCCTTGAATGCTGTTCATGAATGACAATACTATAGGTTGAATTACCAGACTGACGTACAAATTTGCAGCCATTGTGTTTGAGATAACCATGAGAGTGCTCCTGCTCTGTCACAGGAAATTGCTCCCCAGACCATGACTCCAGGTGTGTAGGTCCAGCACATCTAGGCCACAGACAGTTTGGTTGCAGGTGTTCCTCTGGCCTCTTTCTGACCAACACATGACCATTACTGGCACCAAGGCAGAACCTGTTTTCATCAGAAAACACAACAGACCTCTAGTGAGCTCTGGCTTGACATCACAATAGGCAACAACTTGGTCAGTGGAATACACGCTACAGGGCATTTGGCTCAGAGCTGTCCTTGAAGTAACCGATTTCTAACAGTTTGTTGTGTCACTGTGGTACCAACTACGTGAGCTGTTGATAATGGCTCCTTTGTCTTCCTAAAGGCATTCTTGGCTAACATTAACTCTATACATCGAATTTCACAGACAAATAATCCTCATAAACATTACAGCATGCATTTAAAGTAACTCTGATTTGTAAGTTCTGAGTGGCGCTACTAGGGCCACACTTAAGCACAAAGTGTGAAATATGAATCGATGTAATTTTTCAGATGTATAAACACACCCACCCCACCAAATTTCATTTATTTAACATAAATCTTTCTTCATGTTGGGTTTTTTTTTGGGGGGGGGGGGTTACATGAATGTATAATTATGTCAAGAAGGCATAATAGTTACCTCTTAGTTTTTCGTTCAGCCTTAATTCGTATGATAAGGATCCACATTCTCCAGGTTCCTCATCAGAAATTAGTACCTCTTCTACTTCAGAATTTCGGGAATAAGTAATCATCTATTAAACAAACAAAACAAAAATTGAAACCTAACATTAATAAAATTAAATGATTCACACTCAACAAAATAAAATTTTATATATATTTTATTATTATAATTTTCTCAGTGGATATTGACAATTTGAAACTGGTAAACATGAAAATCCTGTTATTTGAACCAGGGGGGGGGGGACAATTTGAGTACTTTTTCAAAAATAAATCTATTTATCAAAACTTATTGCCCACTCTCAAACCAAGCAATCTTTTCCCAGCAAGACACTAATTTATAAACTCTAATTTTAAGAAATTCCTTATTCTCCTTTTCAGAAAATCTATGTCAAGATTAAAAAAATTTTAAATTATTCATAATATTCATACTGATTATCCATGGATATGACTGCTCAAACATAAAAATAGGGAATTATCTATTGGAGATACATCAGGAGAATAAGGAAGATGAGATAGGATTTACCACTCTAAATGCATAATTTTTATTCTGGTCTTTACCACAACATTTTATCATGCATTACTCATTTACTTAAAGCCCAGAGGCTGAGTGGTAGTGTATCACGCTTCAGGTTCGAATTCAAACCTCGAGCTGAGCAAGACCTCAACTCAGCCTTTTTTCCTTCTGTAGGTTGATAAATGAGTACCAGGCTTGCTCGGGAACTAAGCACTGGAGGTTTTGTGTCAGATGGTCCATCTGATCAGAACATCTGATTAAGCGCCTTAGTGCCCAAGGTCATGAAAACTGAGATAGGCAGTGTTGACCTTGGTTCTCTACGGACTGATGCACTACAGAGTTTAGTTCAGTTTACCCATTTCCTTAACTTTAAATAATTCTTCAGTATTGTTTCATCATTTGCTTTGAACACTTGCCGCATTAAAATGAAATTAGTTTCAATCATTGTCTTCATTTCATCAATGTTAAGATTCAATTGTCTGCCTCTGACCAAGTTTCATCCAGAGATTTCCAGGTAAAAAAATTTTAAAGTGTAATAATCTTTTCTTCAAATGAGGAGTTTTTTTACAGCTTCTAAATTAGCTCTAAGTTGAAATTTATAATTTAGTGTAAACATACACTTATTATACTAAACTTTTCATAGACATACATTTTTAAAGATTAAAATATTATTTAAAATTAAAGAGAACAAAATCAGAGAGGTTAGAGAAATTAAGAGAATTCAGTCAATAACTAAAGCAAAATGTATGCCAATGTAATGAAAAAAATGTAAAGGTTTTATCTGATAACAAGAATAAACAATCCTTGAAATTAGTGTGGGTTTATAAAAATGGTAATCTTGGTTACTTAATATCAATATCTATTATAATCTATAGCACTAACTAGTAGAAGGGTTGAGTTTGCATGGTAAATTAACATTAAAAGACATTTCATAAAATTTCTTTTAAGAATTTTATGTATCGACAGTATATTTTTTGTCAACTGAACAAAACTTAATATTCAATTATTTGACAATTAATTGAAAATACTACACTTGCTAATTACAACTATTAAATACTCTTTTTCTTTACTTTTCCACAGCTTTATAAATAACTTTTAAATTAATGATAGCAACAGAAGTTGAAACTTTTCAATCATGAAGTCCATTATAAATATATTTCATACAGTATTCAATAGTTTCAAATGTCAACTTACATCAGCAGGATTTTTATCATTATTGAATGATTCAGATTCCTTTGGCATCTCTATCATTGAAGTCTCTCCAACACCCAAGCAGAAAGAATCAACTAATAAGAAGAAGAGAAGATTTTAAAAAGGAAGCAAATTTCTAACACTAATAAAAGAATACAAGGGTGACTCTGAAATTTGAGATACACACAAACGAGAAGTTACAAAAAAAATTAACAATTTAATTTGAAACACAGAAGATGACTTTTTGCAGACTTACTTCAAGTTGTTTAGCGTAGAATAAATTTTAGAGGAGAAAATGGAGTTGATGCTAGAACATTATCATGCTATGATTTTCTATGATTTTAAAGCTGGATTAAATCAAGAGGAATGCTTTCAATGGCTGCAATTAGCATTTTGTGATGAATCTCCAGGTCATGCTACTGTATTCAGATGGTTTAAAGAATTTTGCAGTGATCGCAATTGTCTTCAGGATGAAGGCCATGGTCAGCAGTAATCCCGGGTAATGTGCCAACCATATGGAAAGTGTTAATGGATGATAATGGCTGTTCCTACCAAATGATACAGAAGGAACTTAACATTAGATAAACAGCCATACAAAAAATTTTTATGTATAATTACATGTGAAAAAGAGTAGTTTGCCGTTAGGTTCCCCATAATCTAACTGAGCATTAAAAAGAGGAACGTGTCAGAATCACAAAAAACAAAAAAAAACCTTGAATTGCTAAATAATGAGGGCTACTGCCTCATTTCTAAAATTGTAATGGATGATGAAACATACATACCATTTTTTGATGTTCTAACACATCAAGAAAGCAAAGTATGGGTCTTTGAAGATGATCTCACACCAACAATGGTGAAAAGACAACAAGCAATGAAAAGAATAATGTATGTCGTTTTCTTCAGAAGTACAGGATTGATCAAAGCCATTAATTTGGAAGGAAAGAAGACAGTAAAAGTAAACTGGTATACCATTAAATGTCTTCCATAAATTCTCTAAGAAGTTATTGTTAGGGGACTAATGCTTCACCATGGCAATGCATCTTCCCATACACCAAGATTCTCTAAGAAGTTATTGTTAGGGGACTAATGCTTCACCATGGCGATGCATCTTCCCATACACCAAGATTAACAGTTGAGTTTCTTACGCAAAAACAAATTAAAGTGATAGAACATCCTCCTTATTCTCCAGATCTAGCTATGTGTGACTTTTGGTTATTTTTCAATCTAAAAAAGAACTTATGTGGATGCCGTTTTCATTCAGAAAAAGAGATTGATGCAGCTATAAATGCATTTTTTTATCAACTCCAAGAAATGAATGACTGTGGAAAATTTGTCTACAAAAGTGCATTGATGCTGGAGGAGACCACTTTGAAAACTCATAAATTTTTGTTAGTATAGCTTTAAAAACCTAGGAGTATCTAAAAATTTCAAAGTGACCCACGTAAACCCCCTATAATTATAATCGTAGTGTGCACCTTACTTTTAAAAATATGTCCTTTCTCACATTTTTGATTATCCACACATTCATACTTACTTCATACAATTTTTTATACTTGTGTATTATCACAATTCAGATAGTGAAAACTGCAAAATTAGAAAATAAGACTAGTTCAGACAGCTGAATGCTAAAGCATATAATTTATGCATCATTTCCAGTTTTGTTTTAGCAAGTATTTTTTCCATTTTCATCATTGCAATGTACTGTTTTCCCCTTTACTATTCTACTAATACTATTATAATCTATTTTGACCCCTAGTTTGCATATAAGAAAAGGAAGAACTAGAAAATGATTGACTTCAATTGATTTATAACTGGTTTCAATTGTGTAAATGCAAATCACACATAACTTCACAAACCTGGAGAATGTCTTTCACAAACAATATGCAAAAAGAATGCAAGGGCCAGCAAAATGACACAATAAAAAATACAGAAAATTAACATCTTATTAGATATTTGGCACCAAGATTAAAAATGTAATAGAAAAAACTATTCAGAAGCAATTCCTAAATTTATTACATCAAAATTTCCGAACTTAAAAAAAAAAACAATGTAGAAAATGAAAACATTTGAAATGTGAATGTTAGCTTGATTTGTGTATGTGATGGAAAAATTTAACAAAAAAAATTTGGAGGAAAGGAATTTGTTCAATACAATAAAATAAAACAAGGCACATGGGCATAGAAATAAAAAAAATTAATTTAACTCCTGTTACATCTCAAATGTTTACATTCCCTTTAGAATGAAAAATGTTTTTTTTTCGACTTAAATAGCTCGATAATAAAATTTTACAGAGATAAAAAAGACGTTCCTCAGATCCTATGATGCACTTATAAAAAACTATTTGTTAGAGCCTTTGAACAGTAATAATTTTATTAAAAAAAATGTTACAAGGTTATTAAAATATATCTTAATTACTTGTAATTATTCAATTGAAATTTTGTACAAAAGTGCAGCATAATGTTCCATAAAATAAAAAATAAATGCTATGTTTTTCATACTTTCTGATCAAAGGTTTGGCTGTTAAGCATGCCTATATTATATTATTAATAACTTTTCATTCTTATTTACAATTGTTTCTATAAAAAGTATTTTAAATGCAGATTTTATATATTATACAGATATCTAATATAGAAAAATCGTATACTCTTTGTTAGAATGCATAATTTTTTTATATGTCATTACAATATATTGTTTTACAACCTCATATTTTTAAAACTATTTCTTTGAAATATTATAGTGTTTATGAATTTAAATTGTATTATTGAGTACAACAAGTGGATGGAAGTTAAGTTCATTATTGTACTGCGTGATGGGGAATCTTTTATTTGGGAAAAAAATCTGACATGATAGAGCATGTGCTATTTCTATATTTAAAAAAAAAATTCTTAAAACAGCTTAAATATTTTCTTCTATAAAACAAAAAATTTACTATAGGAAAAAAGGAAATTATATCTGCATCCAACTCAGTATAATTATTATTGTTTAATTCTCCCGTTTTCTGATATTTTATATTTTATGAATGTTTCCTTAAAATTATTGACTGCAATATCCTTTGACGATATTGCATAATTTTTAGAACTATTTCATCTATCGAAACCCTGTGTCTGAGTGGTACCGTACAGCACCACAGGTCCAGGGTTCCAACCCCAGGCTGTGCAAGGTCGACTCAGCCTTTCATCCCTTCAATGTGTCGATAAATGAGTACCAAGCTTGCTTGGGAACTAAACATTGGATATTTCACCCCCCCCCCCCCATCAGACCAACCATCAAACCAGAACATCAGTTAGTTCAACTTTGTGCTCAAGGCCACGAAAGCTGAGATATGCACAGTAGACCTTGGCCTTCATGGGCTGTTGTGCCACTGAGTTTATATACCAATCCTTACTCAAGGTACCAAAAGAAATTTTCTAGTTTTCCTCGTAAGATAGTAATCCTTCCCAAATAAAACTTTACATCATATTCACACAATCTGCCTTTATTGACAAATTTGCCTTTAACCAGTTCAGGACCATGATCACACCCCCCATGTGATTACACGTTTCTTTTTCCAGGGCCCCCGGTATCACATATGGAATTACTCTTTCCCTGCTCTGAGGCCTTTGATCACACTGGTGCGATTTGAGTTTGGAAAGTTTTTATATTAATTTTTACAAAGCACTAGATGGTGGTTAAAATCAGGGGTTTTTGTTCGAATAATGTTTCATAAAACTTTGAACTTCAATATATGCTTTTGACTTCAAGTTTTTTTTATTAGATCCAGAATATTTATGAATGTAAGCAGCTACACATGCTTAACTCTTTCGAGTAGTTAAAGGTTCCTGATTTATTGCGCTCTGGATTTCTGTTTATATTTTAACTAAGCTGAGAGCTTATTAGTTAACTGGGCATCAGACATTCGTAATAATAGTTTCAGTATTTATTTTATTTTTATATTGTTCAGTATTAGAACAATAATTTTTATTCTCAAAAACGTTTTATCCGACTACCCTAAAAATGTGAATTTTGCCAAAAATTGACATTGTTTTTTTTTATGATTTTATCTTAAAGGCCATCTCATTAGCTTTATAAAAATACCAAATTTATTATTTTCTGTTCCCTAGAACAAAAACTACAAGTGTTTTAGTAAAAGCAGATGCCATTACTTTAAGCAAGATGTCATGGTTTAAAACACGTTTTACTCGAAATGTGTGTTTTTTTTTAAAAATGCTAAAACATGGGCAGCAATTGTTCAAAAAGTTTTGAAAATAATTAACTGAAAATTTGTGTATGTTCTGTATTATAACAGTAAAAGTGTTTTAACCTTCAGATTTATCAATTACGGTTTTATTACAAAATTTACAGTCCCTTATGGAATTTAATCACTTTTTTTTAAGCAATATCATATAACTAAGATAAAGAGCTCGAGTTTTTGTAAAAATTAAAATGTCTCTTATCCTGAAAGTCATTTCAAAAATGAATTACATAGCAACACATCAGAATTGAAAATTTATTCATAAACTTTTGGTACAGAATGGGCCGCGTTTATGTTATTTTTTGTCAATTTTTACCTATTTTTTCCACAATTTAGCAAAAATAATTTCTTTTTGTCTTCTTAATTTTAACATATTTTTCTTAAAATGTACTAAAATCTAAAAATAGCACACAAAAACCATACATCCATTTTTTTTTTTAAAAAAAATTGTTGAAAGTAGTCTGATACCTTAAAACTGATATTAATAAAACAAACTCGATGACTAATTTTTAACAAAAAAGAATCGTTTTTTCTTTCTGATTCATTTTTAATTCAGTAAGAATAAACGATTCTTTTTCCTTGTTTTTGCAACCAAAGTTGTCATAACCATAAGAACAGAAAACATAATACTAATGTTATTCTAAAAAGCTAATAAGGATTAATTAAAAATAAAAATAAGGCCTGATGATAGAGTGAGTTGATGTTTTTTTTTTAAAATTTTAAATGATCATTTTTGTACTTAGTGATATGTGATTATGCTATTATATTAAAATATGCTGAAAAGGATGCTAATTTAACATACTTTTGTTTTTAATGGTAGTGATATAAACATTGTGTGTCATGTGCATTTTGTATTGTTTATCTGTTTGCTTTACTAAGCAGTTGTGTGCATTTTTAGGTGGCATTGGTATACCCTAACAGCGACCCACTTTCGTTTATGTGTGCATTTTATGGATGCATCACTTCTGGAGTAGTACCTGTTCCTATTGAAGTACCGCTAACAAGAAGGCAGTTATAAATCCTCTTTATAAGGTATTTTCTTTCTGACAATGTTTAGAGTGAATTTAAGAAAAAGACGAGCGTTACAGTAGTCGCATATGACGTGTAACATCTGACATGTTATTGTGGTAAATATGCAATAGTGACTTAAATTCTGAAAAAAATGAATCGGGTAGGATTGGAAATAATTTTCTATCGAATAATTATATCTTTAATGAAAATTTTATTCAATTAACACAAGGAGTAATGCAAATTTTATCAAAAATAATTATTCTTGTTCAATTAGGGGAAGAGCGGAGACTTATGACAACTATGGTGCAGTAGCTAAATGAGGAACGTGTCAGATAAGTCACTTTGTTGGGCCGTGAATATTCTGAGTGTGAAATTTTAAAAAAAACAGAGTTATTGTGATTTAAAAAAAATTAAAATAGTTAAATAAAATGGTAATGGGGCACCCAACAACTGGTAACCCAACCTGTTTGTGAGGAAAAAGGAGACAAATCGAACACAGAAGGTCCTGGGCCTGTAGGTGCAAATAGAGTGAAGGTAGGACAGAAAGAAATAATGAAACTAACTCCTCAAAGGGGGGAGGCATAAGTGTCGAGAACGAACATAGATAACTCCAAACTAAGCAAAGAGGGAGGGGGAAATTCCCCAAGTATTATCATCCCATCTCACCCAGTTTGTGACATCACCAAACCTTCAAACCCACAGGGTTTTTAATTATGGTGATGAAAAATCCTTCTGGCCCCCTACCAGAGAACAAATTGGACAAAAAGATGTAGCTCAACTGGGAAAAACCTATGGTTTGAGTTTCAAAGCAGAGACTAAAAAATCCTTGGAGAGATGACGATTTAAAAAACTTTTAAATACTTTAAAAACATGAAATGTGGGGGTGGAAGTAGAAATGTATTACAAAAAATAAAATTATATGTGCATTATATTGACTTATGTATTTATTTGGGAATACCATGAGAAGAAGGGGGGGGGGGGACATTGTTCTAGAAGTTCCATGAGAAAAAAGAATAAGTTTGTGAAAAAAGTAAACTAGGTATGATCCAGATTTGAATGGTAATACATTTGTTGGTTAGAAAAACTTAATGTGATTTTATTCTCAGAAAGTGTCAAGCAGGACAAGCTCCTTGAGTACACTAAAACTCAACTGCTTCATGTAAGGTTCACTTCTACCATAAACTTTTTAATTTCATATAGTTAAGAATACACAAAACCAGCAATGAGAATGAGCAGTGTTCAGTCTTTCTAACAGAAGGTTCCTTGAAAAATTAATTTTCCTAAGATGAATTAGAATTCTTACGAAATAAGTCTTTGTTTTCAGGAATGGTATAGTTTACATTTCCTAATATTAAAAAAGGTTACATATTAATTCGTTTTTTTCTACTAATTATCTTTAAAATGTTGAAATTTGCATTTTACATTGTTATTAATTTATTTGGAATTTTCTATCTGCAAATGACTATTGATAGTTTGGCAACCACCACAGCATGCTTGAGCCAAAAAATCAACTTCACTAAGAGGCAATCTATTCTACACTTTCACCACTAATTTTCTGCTATTATAAGATTTTTTTTTTTTTTTTGCTTCAAAAGTAAACAGATTTTTCTTAATCAAGTTCTCAAAGATAAATTTAAGTTAAATATCAATTTCAAACTGAATTGAGAAATAATTCGAATAAATAAGATTTGAAAAGTAAAATTTCATCCCAACAGTTTTTTAGACTGATTTTAATAGGACATTTTATAGTTCTCAGTTTAGTCCACTCTTAGAAATTACAAATTCATCCTGTCTTTTTCCAAAATGCCAGGTCTGATTGAATTTAAGCCATTATCAATTCTAAGTCACACCCCAAATTCTCAACAAGTTTATGTGAGAAAATAAAAAAAATTGAGTAAAATGACTTATCAATATCTAATATTTACACAATTTCTTAAAAATTTAAATGATAACAAATAAAAAGTTTGATATAAATTTTTTTTTTTTTTTACTCAGTATTAAAAACTCTTGAATATATACAAGAACCTGTGATTGCTCTAATTATCAGTATCACATTCAATTTCTCTCACTCAACAAATTTTTTTGGCTTCAATTCTAAGCTGCACCCGATTTTCAATTTCAGTAACAATGAGAAAAGTGTGGCTTGGATTCAAATTACAGAAAATTTTAAATTACTTTCTATCTTAGTAAAAAAAGCACAGCTTAAATTTATACTATTTCAGAATTTGTTAGTTATACAGGATACCACACTGAAACTAAAACAATTACTATGCCTAATCTACAATTACTAAAACAACACTATACATACTTTTAATATCAAATTTTAAGGAAGAATTTTCAGTACTTTCCTTAGTAAGTTATTACCTTATTTTGTCTTAGGTGTTTAAATTGGCCCAAAAAAAATCAACTCTTGCCAATGACCTCTCAAAACAAAAAAGTATCAAGTATGGAATTTTCAAAAAATTCTTTAAATAAAAAAAATTAGAAAGTGGAACAGGAAAAATCCAAATATTAATTTTAAAATATAATTTTTCAACTTATTGTGCAAAAATATCAAATAAGTTAGTTCTATTTAATAAAAAAATTCAAAAAAGTATACAAATTTAACTTACTTTCATCTTTTTCATAATGTGAGAAAAAATTTCTTCACCTGGTAGGAACAGTCAAATTTATACAGCTCTTGACTTTAAATAAAAGCAACAAATGAGAAACTTTAGATTCAAAAATATATCACAAATACAAAAACAGTTATACCCAATATATATTATTTCTATCAATATTAAGGATTTCAATGAAAAACTAAAAAATTTGGAACTTCTCCCTTTTGCCAGTGCAAACCTCGCCTAGATAGCATTACTGGCAACAACAGACAATAAACACATAAAAATATTAATAATCAGCCCTTCATCCCTTCAGTGGATCGATAAATGAGTACCAAGCTCGCTTGGGAATTTAACACTGGGGGGGGGGGTCACGTCAAACTGACCACCTGACCAGAACATCTGCTCATGCACCTTAGGGCCCAAGGTCATGTATACTGAGTTGGGCACAGAAGCCTTGTCCCTCATGTGCTGTTGAGCCACTGAATTAAGTTAATTTTTATAAACAAAAGTTCTTAATGGTTTTTCAACCATTTTTTATGTTTTATGAAAAAGACATCACTGATAAGAAAACAACATGACTTGTTTTGAAAATGTGATGGTAAAAGGTTACCAGTGGGAATATTCCATTTGGCATAGTTTGTATCATTTTTAGCGACTTTATCCCCTGCGCCGACAAAATGGAAAAGTGCCAAAAATTTATACTTCAGTGATTAAATTTAGTTGGATCACATCAGTTAAATGGAACTAATATTAAATTTTTGATCAATTTTGTTACCTAAACTTAAAACAACGTGAAATTAAGGCTACCTTTCAGATCTGTACTATGCTTTTTAAATTTAAGACCCATTAGTGCAATGGAGTAGCAGATAAATTATTTTAAGTCTTATCTCATTGATACACATGAATAAATAAATATTTTACACCAGTACATCATTTTGGCTGGATTCTAATTTAGTGGCATGCTTGGTGCCAATTTATTGTTGTTGTCAAACTGAGCAATAAGTTTTTGCTAAATAACTACCCTAATAATGCACAAAACTAATGGACGATAGTTTTGTTACCCCTGGCAACCATACTGACTACATACTGGTGATTAGCCATTTTTCTTTACTGTGACAATTGTTTGTTAGACCTGGAAAGTTTAAGAAAATTAATTAAATGCAAGGATTAATAGTTTCTTATTTTAATCATTTGGAAGCAAGTGGGCAAAAAGAATTGATTTAATGGTTCATGAAAGCACTGATTACTGGAAAATGTATAGAAATAGTGCCTGAAGTGTGATATATTACACGATTGAGTAAAAGTAGAAATTTAATCAACATACTTGATTAAAATTTTTGAATTCAAGGAAGTGATAATTCATATGATGAAAACAGAATCACACATAAGAAAATATCGAGTTATATGAGTATGTGTACTATTTTACTGATTACCAAGTATTGGTTTGGAATGTTGATGAATGAATTTGCTGTAAATGAATTGCATATCAATAAAAATACTGTTGTTGATTGGTTTATGTTTTTCTGCAAGGTTTTTAAGATTTTGATGAGCAAAAATTGGTGGAAAAGTTATTATTGTTGAGATTGATGACAGAGTTCAGTAAAATGTAAGAAAGAGGAAAGCCTGTTAATGGCAATTAGAGGTTTGGATGAATCGAAGAAATGTTCTTTCAGAGTGGTTGAAAGACAGACAAAAGTAATTTTGAATGTATGTTGCTAGGACCCATTATAATTTTGGATAAAAGAAAGGCATATGACTGCTTCTCTGGAGAGAGATAGTCCTTTAAAGTCAATCGCAGTCTGAATTCCAAAGTGTTGAAGGGGTATGGTTGGTTAGTTAACCGTTTTCTGAAAAATCATACCATAGGCCTTTTGATCATTATCTTGCAGAATACAGGTGAGTACTTATGTATCACCAGGGCAAAACTGATGCCATATTAAATGCGCATTGCTATCAAAACAGATTCTAAAGTGTTTTATATAAAAAAAAGCCAATCAGTCAGATTTTGGTGGAAAATGGTGCAACTCGCATACCTCTAATTTGGCTGCAGTTACGCTGATATGTAAGTACCAACAGGTACAAGTGCCAGAGGATCCTTCTATACATAGCAAGGCCTTTTGAGAATTCCTCCATATGATCATTAGATTATACACTCCCTTGGAAAAACTCATCCCATCAAAATGATGCATTAGTTCTAGGTTTTATCTCTTTTATGCTATTTTTTCATAAGCAATCCTTTGAACATGTCACCATCTTGTTTACCATATACTCAGCTACAAGTTTAAAAACTAGATTGTAGGCAGGCTTTAAAAATTCATCACAAAGCAGCACATTAAAATAGGACTTTACCATTTTTTGACCAACTTATTATGCATGCATTAATAAATTATACACAAATAAATAACATGCATTAATCAATTATACACATCCTTGTTAGTTCATAATTAAAATAATTAATTATAACACTACCAAGAACTTGTCATTCTTATTGTTAAAAAAAATACATTGAAATCAAAATTAAAGAGTAGTGTAACCCCCCTCCTCGCATATAAACAGCAGAAAGACTCACGCCCTCTAGCGGCTTCAACTATCTCCAGTGATGGCCTAGCTTCCAAACTGTACGGACTTATGAGCATGCGTTCCGATCCCTTTTAATTGTAATCAGTCCTCTAGTTATGTATATTAATGTTTGTTTTGTCCAATAAATGTGTTTAATTAAATAGTGGACTTAGTTAAAAACCCATTCCCCGCATGTCCCTTTATTACATTGGGTCACACCTCTTATAATTTGACGCCCAACGTGTAATAAGTTTTAGAAGCTTGGCCGTTGCTCGGTATCAATTTTCAGGTTAGCTTATCTTCCATTCTCACCCACAGAATGTTTGGATTAATCTTCAAATGAAAAGCAAGTAAATCTTTTTATCTTGAATTTTATTACAAATACTATACCTTATATAATACTATTAATATTGCATGCCCAAATGCAAATTGGATGTAATATCCTAAAGAAATGCTTAGTCAAAGTAAATTTCTTAAATATTTATTGTTCTGCTTTAGAAATGAATTTTTTGTATGATTTATCAGAATCATTTACTGTTTTCTGTCATTGAAAACTTTATTGAATTGAATTAAAGAACGTCCTGTTCTAATTCGAACGCTGAAGTGAGAACATGAAACAAAATATTTCTGTATTCTCTTTTCTTTACATGATTACAATTTTTGTTTGAAATTATTAATGCTATAAAACTTCTTTTTGTTTTATTATGTGCTATTTTGAATAAAATATTCATTTATGTGTATAATTTTAGTATAAAATGTGCGTTACTTTTTAAAAGATTAATTCTAATTTTCTCTCTGTCAGTTAATAATATTTGGTGGTTAATAAAAAGAATATATCTATCTCCTGTAGCTCCCTTTCGAAAAAGAGGCCACCCACACAAAATTGCGTCCACATTGCATACACAAAAAAAACATATTTCAAGTCCGTCAACTGCTTCAACAGCCATTCCCAGCAAAAACATCCATCCCTCAACAAGAGCTGCTACTACTACAACAGCTCATTCTGATTCTGTCTCCTTGCCGGGACGTCATCGGATCCATAGGGGGAGATTGTAACCCCCCTCCTCGCATATAAACAGCAGAAAGACTCACGCCCTCTAGCGGCCTTCAACTATCTCCAGTGATGGCCCAGTTTCCAAACTGTACGGACGTATGAGCATGCATTCTGATCCCTTTTAATTGTAATCAGTCCTCTAGTTATGTATATTAATGTTTGTTTTGTCCAATAAATGTGTTTAATTAAATAGTGGACTTAGATAAAAACCCATTTCCCATGTGTCCCTTTATTACATTGGGTCACACCTCTTATAGTAGAACGAATTGCCCCCTGGAGCTAAGTTGACAACTTTTTGGGTGACTTATGAAGGCAGTTGCCAAGAAATAGGAAATTCCAAACAAAACAATAATGTAAAATACAAATTTTAACATTTATACAAGAGAATTATTGGAAATCAGAGAATTAATGAAACTCTATAACAATAAGAAAACAAGGATTATATCATTTCGAAGAGATAAAGACTTATTTTCTGTTAGAAATCTAATTTTTTTGAAGAAAAATAAGCCTTTTTTTAGATTGCTGAGAAAGATGCAATACCACTCATTAAATTGCTGATTTTCTGCATCCTTTTCCATCTGAATTAAGAAATTCATAAAAGATTTAAATCACAGAGGAAGTGATTAGGTTTCAGTTGTACTCATGAAGCTAGTACTTTTTGATACTTTTTTCCAAGACAGTAATCTCAAAATGAACAAAATCGCAGTTGGCTTTTCAAATCTCCATATTCATTCTCATTAATTATTCCTTCTCCCATAACATATTACTATGGTGCTTATTTATTCCTTGTTTATAGTATTTTCAAATAAACAGTCAATTTCTTTTTCTCGTTTTCACAAGCTGAGCATTTGATAATTAAAATCAAACCTTTGGCAATGCATTATTGTAGAATTGATATTTTTCCCTTCCACTCCAAAAATTATTTTAGAAAAGGAATGCAAATCATACATATCAAACATACTGTTCAGGAAAAATAACAGAAGGCAAACTTAAAAAAAAAAAAAAATGAAATAAATTTGCAATGAATTTCAAAGCCAAAATGTCTCAAAAAAGTTTTTAATTAAGAAGAAGAAAATGTTTAACCGAACAAAACACATCTTCTTAAAACATCTGCCAATTTGAAATAACAAATAGCAATCAAATATAGAGAACACATAATGTTATCAGAATAAGTCCAAATTTCAGTTACAAAAATAACCAATTTGCAAGAATGAAATCATTATCACACCATGAAATCTAAAAAATTACCACAAATCTAAGGGCACCCTATTCTGCACTCCATCCCAAAATGGTTCAGGGGAAAAGTTTCATTCATTCAGAATTAAAAATAGTATATTTTGACTAGTTTATAGTTTGATATGTAAAATCTTTTCAAACCAAATATGAGAAATTAACATTTTGCAAATGATAATCAATTAGCAATGTACTTTTGCAGAAAAAGTAATCAAATCCAATAAAACTTAGTAAAACATGCCAAATACATATATAAACTACACTTAACATCATAATATACATTAGTCACATAAAACAATACAAGTAAAATTATTATTCACAACATATATACAAATTAATACAGTAATAACTGACTAGAGGCTTTTAGTTGAGAATTCAAATCTGGATAATTTTGACTGCGAGATTTGTACTTAGCCAAAATCAGAAAGTTTTTCTTATAATAAATGTATAAAATAATGGTTTCACAAATAAATAATTATTCTGAAGTATTAAGGCCATATTTATGTAGCATCACTGTTATTAAAGTTTGTGAATTTTTCACTCATTTCACTGAAATCATGACTTTTCAACAAATCTTCCAAATTGATATTTTTTATAAAAAAATAAATAAAGCTAATCCAAAATCGTAACAAGAAAAAGTAACTATCATAGTAGACAATAAAAAAACTGTTCAATGTAAATTTTATCCATACCGTATATCGTCCACCATATCCGGTTTCAGAAAGAATTCCGGAGCCGGTTCCAGAAAGATTTTAGGTTTGCATTTTTGAAATTCAAGAGAAGAAACATTCCAAAATAAATTATTACATTTAACAATACTATAACAATTTCGAATCATGTTACCATATGAGGTGAAGGTAAGAATCACTAATAGGCATGCTTCAGACCTTATAGCGCGAAATTTAATTTACCAAACATGATCCGAAATAAGCAAATTACAAAATCAATATGAAAATCTATTAGCTGAAAAGAATAATTCAAATGTACTCCAAAATCAAGATAAGCAAGTCAAATCCTATTTATTTAAATGATAAAAACTTCATCCTGCCTGAAACATTTTCTGAATCAAATGGAGTGACCTTTGGAATATTCAACTTAAAATAAAAAGCCTAAATCATAGATGTTCATAGAAACATTCAAAATTATTACTTACGCCACATTATTTTGAGTTCGCATGAAATTAAAAAGATGATTATAACTTATTTTGAGGCGTATTAAAATTAAATAGATTTGCCATACAACAGAGAAATCGAAAGTTTACATACTTTGATTGAGTTGTTATATTCCTTCTACAGTTTCAGTTTTACTAAAATTACCTACTCACTCCAAAATTTCAGTCATTTTGGAAAAATTTGTTTGGTGCATTGAAATTTAATGAAATTTCACAATAAAATTTTTTATTAATAATCAAAACGAGAATAATTGCAATTTTATTAAATCCTGGTCATTTTTTTTTCTTTCCAATTTGTACACGCGCGCGCGCGTGTGTGTGTGTGTAACTTTTATCTTTGAAAGTTGTTAATATTTATATTAATGGACAAAAGGTTTTTTACTTTTGGTTTACAAGGATTATAACGATTCAGCCTACAACATCAGGATAGTCAAAACTGTGTCTGGCTGTTCCAATGTGAGATATGTCATGACTTATCATCGCGATTCATGATATTATGCACTACCCTTCAGGTCTTCTTTCGTATGGGATATTAATGAACTTTTCTCTCACATCTTGCTCTGAAGTTTTGAGTGAGTGTTTAATAACATCGTACTACAAAGCACTACGAGAGTTATTAGCTACGGACCTCATAATTTTGAACCCTGGTAAAGTGACGAGGATAACACCTGGGTTGGCATCTCCCTTCTCCCAACTTCCACACAGAACCAACGCAAGAACTTTGAACCTTGACAGATTTAACGTAATCAAATCTTTTACGTGGTGGATCAGTGGTACTAGGGCTCAAACTCAAGACACTTCGGCCACAAGTATGTGACCACGCCCACTAGGCTACCGCGGCCACTCCGAAGTTTTGAATTTTGTTGTCATCTCTTGCCTGCAGCTTTCAAGGCTCGCCTATATCCAATTTCAATAGTACAGCGTGAGATCACTCAGGATATACAATGTTAAATTTTTCATTGCTCTCTAAGTTGCAATGATGTCTCACACCAACGTTCTTCTGATTTGTCACCATTCAAATATCTGTGGTCGATTATTGGCAAATAACTGGTTCAACATACGCCCTCCACTGATCCACGATGAACTTTAGTGACATATAGAAGCAATACAAACTGACATACAACGAGATCATACCCAAAGTTTCTTTCAATATCGAGTTGTGTCTCAATAGTCATGTACAATTGTAATACAGGGCCGTTTTTAACTTCCCCGGCGCCCTAGGCACTTCAAATTGTTGCGCCCCTTTCCATTATGTCCAAAGTACCCTCCTCCCTCCTTCAGTTCTTACCTTGCCAGTTTTAGTTCGGGAGGGATTTTCCATTAACTCTTTTCCCTTTCTTTGTCTTCTTAATGAAGAGCCCTTCCATGATCCACCATCTATGGATCCACCGTGTCCCAGACTGGCAATCGACAGCCGTAAGGAAAGAGAGTGGTATGATTTGGTCACTCTGGTTCATTTCTTAGCTTTCTGCATCACAGCCCCCCCCCCTCTCATCCTTTAGTAAATAAGTACTGTAAATAAATAAAATCCAATTAAATTACAGTATAGAGTATACATTATTGTATTAACTTATTAATTATCAACTTTTTAACTTGTTTATCATTCAACTTGTTAATTATCTTACTATCCTTTACTTTTTGACATCCTGACAGTTGAGTTACAGTCATAGTACTAATGGAATACAGGTTTTCTTCGAGCATTCATCATTGGAAAAAAAAATTAACGGTATCATTAAATCAGGTTCCATTGTTATATCATTTTGAGCGCGAAGCAACATAAAACTATTAAGCTTTTCATTTTCCATAGTAGCTCCCATGTCCGTCTCAATTCTCTTAAGGGCAGAAAAACTTCTCTCTGCTGTGCAGTTTTTCTCAAGAAGAGACAAATAAATCCTCATTGCGACTTCTAAATTTGGGAACGTACTCTTTCCAACCTATTTCTTCTGATTTAAAAAAAGATTCCTCTTGTTAAATAAATAACATGTTTCACTCCTTGTTTTAGAACAAATATTTTTTTGATAAAAGTTTAGCAAAATTTTCAATGTTAAGATAAACAGCATAAATAAAAATAGATTCTGCATAATGTAATTTTAATTTCATTAATATACCTCTTGATCTATCTAAAGTGTCGCAAATCTCAGGGTAAAAAAAATTTCAAGAAATAGTTATTTTATAAGCATTCAAACTGACGTTAACAATTTTTTGTCAAAATTACTTTATGCTCTAAGCAGGGACCTCTTAAGGTATGGGTCCACTGGGCCCGGGCCCAGGGCCTCACCCTCGGTGGGAGTCTCGTTTCGTTCTCGATTCTTTCTTAATAAGATCATTATCAGGATAATTTTAATGTTGAAATATTATTCCCTTACATATTTTCCCAAAAGCAGGGAATTTCAAACTGCATGTCAACCGGCAAAAGTGATAAGACAGTATTATTATGTGATGACCCTTGTGAATATCCAGGCCTAAGCCTAACACCATAAAAATCATCTAACTAATTTAGTCGAAATGCGGCCATTGGTTGAGCCATGCGCATTAATTTGTTTCAAATTACCGTTTGAACAAGTATTTGACAATGCATGTTTATATTTTTAAAGATCTCAGGTAGGGCTTACTTTTGCAGAGGGGCCCAGGTCCTCAAAAAATTTTAAGATTTCTCTGGGCCCAGGGCCTCAAAGAGTCTTAAGACGTTCCTGGTTCTAAGATAAAAATGACTCTAAAATGTGATTAAGTGTAACTATCTTAAAACCTGTGGTTTGTTACACTCTAAAAGGCTCGAAACATTACAAATTTCATTGAATTTTATTGGATTCGCTTAGAGATATCCCATTTTTTGTGCACAAATCATCGCGCACATATTTTATCATAAGCATATTTAATTTTTAATAATACATGAAAAGGGAGAAATCTGAAGAGTTGCAAATGTCCTCAGAGTTAAAAGGCAAACATGTACAAAATATTTAGCACCTTGGACTTAAGAAGCTTATTGACACGATAATTTAATAATAAAACTAGTAAACTGGAGCACGGGCGTACACATAATTTTTTTATGGGTGGGGATTAATTTTTTTTTAAAAAAAGAGATAAAAAGTGCTAAAGCGTAATATTTTTGCTAAAAATTAAAAATATGCTTTTCTATGAGGAGGAGAGGGGAAGAGAAACCCTGCGTCCATGTGTATAAACATCCTGCTTAGAATCTAAAGGAATTCACGATACTAAGCAGAGTGTTATAGATTGCGATAAAGCAGCGTTTCTCAAACTTTCAACATTTGCGATCCAATTTTCAGTCATAATTTTCATTACTCCACCCTTATTACAATAACAATGTATTGAATTTAATTATAATGTATATTGATGGTAAAACTACAATCAGGGCTCTTAAGACTCTTTGAGGCCCTGGGCCCCTATGCAAAAGTAGGCCCTGCCTGAGATCTTTAAAAGTAGACAGTATACAGCATGCATTGTCAAATACTCGTTTAAATGGTAATTTGAAACAAATAAATGTTGAAGACTCACTTTATGGTGCTCAGAAACCTAGGCTCAGACCGGTTCAGCCGATGGCCGCATTTCGACTAAAGAAGCTGTATGTGAATGTTTATGGTATTAAGCCTAGGTCTAGACATGGACAACGGTCATCACATAATAATACAATCTTACCACTTTTGCCAATTTTGACATGCAGTTTTAAATTCTCTGTTTCTCGGAGAATATATGTACAGGAATAATATTTGACCACATTAAAATTATCTGGATCATGATCTTATAGACGGAGTCGAGAACGAAACGAGGCCCCCACCGAGAGAGAGATCCGGGCCCAGTTGGCCCATGCCTTAAGACGTTCCTGATTACAATACAATACTTCAATTACAAACCACCCTAATTATCAAGATAAATAGTAAGTTTTGTACATGACAAGCCCAGGGGAGTCACTAGTAATCACTAAACTTGTTTTTAATTAAATATTGTTAAATTAATGATCGAATACTTTGTGTAGTACTGATATATTTATAAGTGTTGTGTGTTATGTCAGTGGAAATGTATGTTTTTCATTTTTTATTATATAAGAATATATTTTACTTTGCAATTATTTTAAATTATAACTTATTTTATCAAATTGATAGTTATTTTAAATCTTTGATTTTCGATTTTTCACAATATGCTCGCGTCCCCCCCCCTCCAAGTAAGGTTATCACGCCCTCCTAGGGGGGCGTGCCCCCCAGTTTGAGGAACTTTGCAATAAAGATGTTATTTCGAGTTTTGAGAACAATTTAAAAACATGAAACGAAATATGATTTGGGGAAGAAAAGCCAAGTAAATTACATAATAATTTGGTTGATAACGAAACGAGGATTTGATAATTTAGATATAAAAATATGAAAAGAGTATAATTGGCCTTTTAATAAATACTAGGCGGTTGTGTACGTTCTCTGTAACTTTAATGTTTTCTCTTTTTTTTCACCCTCCAATTTTTTGCACCCCCAAATCTTTTGCGCTCTAGGCATGTGCCAAAGCGGAAAAGCGGGCCTGTTGTAATAGTTACACAAAGTAGTAATTTCTTCGAACTTCGCAAATCGAATGGGACCACTATATGAATCAAATCACTTTTATAACTTGTTTTGTTGAACACAATTGGCTTTTATATCCCTTGCCCTTCATGGTGTTGCATTTTGGAGGTCCATCAATCAGGGACGTCTTCAGACTTCTTGGAACAATGGTCCTCCATGCAAAAATAAACCCCACATGTGTGTAACCCTTTTATTGAAAAAATGTGTCGCATATACATGCAAAATTCAATAAAAATAATTCATAATAAAACGAGGTTTAATTTGAAAATTTGTATTTTACATTTTAAAATTTGCAAAATCATTAATAATGTCTTTAAAATCAACTGTAATCTTAATATTTTATTTTTAATACTCATCTAGCTTGATCTATTCAAACGTGATTATGTCCTACGATTTCTCAATTCATTATTCATCAGTTTGAGATTAAAGAAAGAACGCTCTCCAATTCGAGTTAGTAATCATCCACAAAAAATTATCATTACCATTTCAATATCCAGTGCCGGTTTAGGCTCATTTCGGACCCCTTGGAGCTGGTGGATCGAAATTTATAGCCCGAAAATCTGGTTAAGTCGAGCTTATCCGGGCCCATTAAGTCCAGGTCCCTAGGTCCTTATTCCAGGTCCCTAGGTCTTTATTCCAGGTCCCTAGACACCCTCTCCAAGTGCCTAACGGATAAACTGGCACTGCCAATATCTGGGAATACTGTCTTTCATAAGAGGATTGGGACTCCAACCCCAATAACTGTTCTTCAAATTCATCTGCATTTGAATATATAATTATATTTTTGTTAATCTTACTCCCCCCCCCCCCATTACTTCTTTCTGCTTTTGATTCAGTTTTTCACGATGCAAGATGAAATATGACTCGAAATGTTGACATTCCAAATAGAGTTTCTTCCCAAGAATATCTTTAAAATGTGTCAATGTTTTCTCGCATGCAATTTTAATTACAATCTTATCTAAATTACAAATATTTTCGAAAAACTCCTACAAATAAAATAGCTTCTTATGTTTTTTTTACTGAGCGTTTGTATGTTGTAAAAATCAGAGAGTTGATTATTGGTGTAAAGGTTTTTACTTTAAATTTCTGGCTAAAGCTGCCTTCAAACATTACGTCGGTGTCTATTTTCTTCAAGGAAAATTGCCCTTGCACTGCGTTGTCTAACACATGCTTATAAATACTTTGATATTCCTTTATAAAGGATATTTCTTTGGATTCTGACTCGTAATATAATCAAGTGTTTCTTTCGGTTTTTATATATGTCATTAATGAATCTCTTATCCATTCGTAAGTAATACTTAACCCCTGTATGTAAACGTTGCAGGGAACCACTTTAAGAAGTGTCTGTGATTTTCTTCCCACAGCAGCACTTTTATTAATAAAAATTGGACTTTTCCCGCTTTAGAAATAAGACTATATTTTCCTTGATTCTCAACAATTTTTGTTAATGGCAATATTTAATATAGGAGTAACTGTTCTCAAAAACTGTAAAATAAGTGCGGATACACAAATAAAAGTACATTTTTTTTACATTAAAGGTAGCAATTTTTAGTAGAGGTAAGTACTTTTTGATAATACATGAAGACAGAAGTATAAAGAGCCGCAACCATCTATGTAGAGACAAGGTCTGCCGATCTATGGCCAAGGTCTAGACACGAGCGACAGACATAACACAATGCAGTTTTGGCACTGATGTCAGTCGGCATATTGTTCGAAATTCCGAGTTGTCGAAGAATATGTCCGAAAATAACATTTGACGATTAAAAGTATTCGGATTATGATCTTACTGAAGCTGAGGCCCCCTCGAATGCGAGGCTCTGGGCGTCCATTCCACAAGTGTATTTTCACAAAAGAATAAAAATTCAGTTTTTTTTATTACACTTCGTATTTCAAACGTTATTCGGATCTGTATAGCTGAAAACTATTTAATAAAACTTATTCAATTTGGGCGACGGAATTTTTTAAATGAGCAAAAGAAATAATTTTATCACATTAAAAAAGAAGGATCTTTTTGCGTAATTTCTATATATTTCGTATCTCTCTTCTCGTTTGTATTTCTCTTAAAATTAGATTTTGATCGAGTAAATACATGGAAGTTTAGTGGCATAGACGAGAGTCGGGTTAAACGGTTTAAAGCCCCACAGTCCAGCAGACCCTCGCCTATGTTTTTTAGAATGTAATCTCCCCTTTCCCTCTAGGAAGGAGTCTGTTCATGCTACGAATCTTTTGGAAACACGAAATTTTCTTTTTGACATATCCTATCAATTATTTCATTTAATTTCATAATTTAATTAATATTTGAAAATTTTGAATCATTTTAAAACATTACAAATTATTTCAAGGATGATGGTGTACCAAAAATATTTTTGAAGTCAATGAAAAGAATTTCCGTAAAATCCGGCGCATAACGCGCACTTTAAACACAAAAAGTAAGATGGAAATTTACGGGTATGCGTTATGCGCTAAATATAATAACGATAGCTCCAAAGAGAGAGAGAGAGATAATAATTTAGAAAAAAAATTAGACTTTTAGTAGGAATATCGTTTATTTAAAAGCAATGACACACCTAATAAACTACATCGTAGTTCTAGAAGTACAGTAATTTTTCAAATCCTGGGATAATGCCTCGAATAAATGACTTCAAAACATAATAGTTTTGCTTACGCATATTTCTTCGTTAAAAGGGGGGGGGGGTGCGTTATACCTAAATGTACCTGAAAATTAAAAAATGCAACTTGAAATAATGGGGGCACGTTATACGTCAGATTTTACGGTACATCTTTTAAAGGTAAATATTTTATTAATTGTTTAAAAATTCTGATGAAAAATTTAGATATTGAGTGGGATTTTTTACTCCCTGATTAAATTTATTTCCAAATTCTCAGTTTTAAGTGATTTTTTTAGTCTTTTTTTCTATTTCCAGTTTTGTTTAAAATGAAATACCGTATTTACTCGAATATATACGCCCTATTTTCCCAGTGTTAAAGCTCTGAAACTCGGATGCGGCTTAGAATCGAAGGCAAAACATTTGTTGGATGACAGAAATTGAGTTTCCACCTTTTTCAAAAGGAAAAATGTAACCATCCATTCAGGCCAATTAGGAGTGGATCGAGACAGCGCTATATGCACTCGGATAGTTTTTTTTTAATGCAATGCAGGTGCCATCTGTTGTCCAAAATATTATTTATTTTTGTAAATATATCTCATGATTATTTTCCAGGCCTCAGTTTAATCTGCAATTAATTTAATTTATGAAAAATAATTTATTGTATTATAAAATAAATATGACTAAAAAAGCCAAATAACATTTTGACATGGTCTTTTTTTCTTCTTCTTTCCATGTAACAAATTCTATAGTGTTAATTAAAAGAAGGTTTACATTTATTAATAAAAAATTACGCAAAATTTAGGAAACATTTATACATAAATGTATAAAATTCAGACTATTACAGTGTAAATTTATAAACTAAATTTAAAAATGCAACAATATATACCACTGAAAGTATTGAATTCCTTCAAAATCCCACTGTTGGTGAGCATAAACATTTTTTAAATACTTTTTCAAACAGAAAGAGCGAGTGAAGACTAGAGCAAAATGAGCGAATTATGTCTCTGTTATGTACATTCATTTCAGTCTCCAATTAAGAAAACAATAAGTATAAAAAAAAGTTGATTACAGAAAATTAAAAAACAAATTAACTAATTAAAATAACAAGAAAGATAATAAAACAATTAATAAAGTAAAGCAAAAAATAACAAGAAATCAAAAGTAAAAATTATCCAAAATGTAAATAAAATGCAATAAGAAGTTCAGCAAAAATCATTCAACTAATACAGCAAAACAAAAATAGTATAGGACTATTTAATTATTTTAGTTTCCATATTACATAACAGATGGCGCTAGCATTGTATTAAAAAACTATCTGGGTGCATATAGCGCTGTCTCGATCCACTCCTGGCCAATTGCATCACGATGACTTATCCCATTCGGCAGTTTATCTCCAGTATTCGGCCTTATACACTAAACATTTTTGTTTGCTTGTATTCAGAAGGAAAAAAAAATTATACGCTTTCTTTTAATCACTTTAACATCAAATATATATCAGTAATAGCATCAAGACGAGTTCGCTACGACACAAATATGAAAAGGGAGGCAATTTTATTTGCAGAAAAAAAAGAAAAAAAAAAAACGGAAGTTGAGCAGCGGCCACTGAAAATTTGACATGAATGAAACGAACATGAATATACGTCGATGGCGCAAACAAAATATAATTTTTGCTTGTAAATATTCGACAGTCTTTAATAATTCTTTTACATTCTTCTATTACGCATTAATTCTTTTTTTTAAAAAAAACCTGCAGAACATTGGATGGCACGGAAGACGACACCGTGTGGGAAAATGACGACTCCGACACTAATTCCGCAGCCAGGCAATGAGTGACGAATCATTTTCGAAACATGATACAGAAGGTTAGAGTAATTATGGGTTCACTTAATGTGTAGTACTCTGGTACAATAAATTAATTATTAACTTAGATTTCTCATTAAATAGAGTTTCACGCTTCAATGACACAGGTCCGGGTTCTATTCCGGGGCGGGGCAAGGTCGACTCAGCCTTTTATCCCTACTGCAGTGGGTCGATAAATGAGCACCAACCTTGCTTGGGGACTTAAATACTGAGGGTCTCGCTTCAGACTGACCACCTGATCGGGACATCTGCTCATGCACCTCAGCGCCTTTTTTCGCTGAAAGGTCTGATTCTCTTGAGCAGCAGTAGTTGAATAGGACAATACTCTGGTTGTTGTTCGTACCACTCCATAGCTGTCGCTAACGCAGAAACGCGTCAACATTGGATGAACCCTTGCTACTTTCGCTTTTTTCCTCTTCTTCATCTGTTTCATCGTCGACAGGGTCGGCTTCTTCTTGCACGGAAGTCACTATCTCGTCATTATTTAGCATTTGAAATCCACAGTCTCCTGCATCGTATGCCATCCTTGTTTCTACATCTTTTTCATCGCATTCTTGAAATCCTAGGAACGATTGGACAAAGTCAGTAATCTCCTCCCTGTGGTCGTCATGGAAGTCTTTTTCGCCTTCTAAATCTGGCCACAGCTTATTCCATGCATTTTTCACTAAATTTCAGGTCAGATCTCGACTGCACCAATGCTTTTATCAAGCTCTGTTGTCTTACATATTGTTACGAATTTTGTATAAAATAATGTAAATAATTTGTATTTGGATGTGCCATGCCTTTATATTACTCTATGCTATATTTATTTCATGTTAAAATTGTAATATTCACAAGCAACGCCGTCCCTTACGTTATAATGGCGATTCAATGGGAACTTGGCGAAATATTGGCGATAGCCAAGTTGGCATCATTTTTGGCGACCATATTGGTGAGTTCGGGACCCTCTGGATTCTTCTAGAAATTAGTAGAGAAATCCACTAATTTCACGATCTATGACGCGAGCGCATCTTTCTGGAACTTTCGGTCCCGGCTATAAATAGAGAGATACTCGCCGCAACAATCAGTCTGATTTCAACCAGCGAGTAGTGAGCATTGTTTTGATTAGCGATTAGTAGACTTGCCTTGAACTTGATCAGCTCGGCTGTGCTTGTGAATAGTCATTTACATACGTGTATTTTAGACACTGTTTATTGTGTCTGAGTGCTGTTGAAGGTGTGAAATCCTTCTGTTACTTATTCTGTGATTTTTGCTGCTGAATCCTGTACTTCAAGGATTGATTTTCGACAATAAATACTCATCGCTCTTAAAGAATTGCCTTGTTATTTACGACTAATTTTGCATAAAATCCTCTAACCCCGATATACGTAACAATTTGGTGTCACAGGAGTGGAATGTTCCTTCGAAGAACATCTTGACAATATTAGGCGTGTGCTACAAAAGCTGAAAGTGGCTAACCTCAAGTTAAGTCCATCTAAGTGCCATCTGTTCCGGCGGAAGGTGTAAGAACAGACCCGGATAAGATCTCGGCCGTGAAAAACTGGAAAAGCCCGACGGATGTTCACCAGCTCCATAGTTTCTTGGGCTTACGTACGTATTACCGGAAATTCGTGAAAGATTTCTCAACAATCGCCAGACCACTCCATAAGCTGACCGAACCAAAACAGAAATTCATCTGGACGAACGAGTGTAACAATGCCTTTAACAAGCTCAAGGACGCACTAACATCTGCTCCAATCCTGGCATATCCTGAAACTGGGAAACAGTTTATTCTGGATACAGATGCCAGTTGTGAGAGCATCAGAGCTGCATTGTCCCAAGAAATAGATGGTCAGGAGCGTGTCATCACCTACTTTAGCAAGTGTCTGTCCAGACCAGAAAGAAACTACTGTGTGACCAGGAAAGAACTGCTTGCTATCGTAAAAGCCGTGGAGCACTTCCATCCTTACCTCTACGGTCGACGGTTCCTACTTCGAACAGATCATGCATCTTTGACCTGGCTACTGAATTTTAAAAATCCAGAAGGCCAAATAGCCAGGTGGATACAAAGGCTACAGGAGTATGATGTAGAAATTCGCCATAGAAAAGGATCAGCACACGGAAATGCAGACGCCCTTTCGAGAAGACCCTGTCATGAGAGATGTAAATACTGCTCGAGAGTCGAAGAGAAATTTGGCGTAATAGATCCAGTAGTCCGCCAAGTTACAACGCCATCAACATCGGAATTGGACCCGTGGAGTGACGTGAGCGTCCGAAAAGATCAACTGGCTGATCCTGAAATTAAACCAGTAATAGAATTCAAAGAGTCATCTGATGAAAAGCCCAGCTGGCCAGACATCGCCTCTTTCCATCCTACAACGAAGCGTTACTGGGCTCTTTGGGACTCTCTGCACCTGAGAAATGGTGTATTATATCGAAAATGGGAGTCTGACGACGGAAAAGCATTCAGGTGGCAATTAATACTCCCGAAGACAAGAATATCGATAGTCCTAAACGAACTCCATGGCAGGAGAGAGAGACGGATACGTGTTAAAAATCAAGAGTCCGCGGTTACTCAAAAGCCAGATGTCTTTTTAAGTACATTCCTTATTGAAGAGATATATTTGAAATACTAGGTAATAAAAATTAATGGTAGGAGCGGCGAAGATCTGTTAAAGCCATGTGTTCTTCATTCCCGAACTGGATAGTAAATTTAATACTTGAAGAAGTAACGGGAAAATAAAAGTTAGAAGTGGCTAGGGATTTAATTTTATATCTAATTTAATTATCTTTACATATATATGTATAGTATTATCAACAATCAAAAAAATTCAAGAGCTTTGAGGGGGGGGGGGGTCCGAACCCCTAGGACACCCCCCCCCCATTTGTGCACAACTGTCTGCAGCTAACAACAGTACAGGAAGTGAATTCCACATGATTGTGTGTTTTCCTTATTAGTACTGCCAACCTCCGTAACAGATATTTCTTCAACAACGAACAATCGGCGTGAATGTAGGCGATCATTCTGGGAAATTTTTGACTCTAGTAGTATAATAAGACGAATCTTATGCTCTTAAGTACTACCAGAGGAAGACATAAAGATGGGTTTCAGTTCAGAAAGATTAAATATAAAAGAAATTAGTAATAAAAACTGCTAACCCATCTTGCATCCAAACAAGAACTTGGACTCCATATCGGAACGCACTATATCAGAGCAACATGCCACACCTCCCTACAGTATACCTCAAGCTTAATTAAACTAGCCTAAGACTAGGGTAGGAAAGTCATGTCTAATGAGCCGTATAAGAGCTCTTTGGTCTTCTGCCTCTATGTATTATTAAAAAGAAATAACATCTACTAAAAAACTGTTTCCTTTTCTTCATCAGTATAGAGAGGTGAGGGTCATTTGTGACATTCATAAAATCTTGTAGAATGGTTAGCAGTTTTTACATATCCTCCAATTCTGAAAAACTAAAATGATGGCTATTATTGGAAGGATTTTATAGTTTTGAAATCGAATGCCACATGAAGTGATGCCCAGTTCCCACTTAAAGCAAATGAGATTCAGGAGTTGTTAAGCTAAAGCTACCACAAATTTCAATCTACTACAATGGAATTTGCACTAGTAGTAATAAATGATAGTTGAAAAATACTAACTTTGTCTGAATAGTGACTCCACTTCGAGAAGCGATTAAAAAAACATTTAATCGCTGAAGACAAAACGAGAATGAACATGCATGAAGAAAAACAATTTAACAGTTTTCACAGCACCAACTATACTGGGATTTATATAAACAAATCAAACACAATATTTAACAATAATAGAATCTCATTTTGTAGATGTATATAAAATTGATTATAATACCTCACTATTATCCTTCAACTAAAATGAACTTATTATTTCAACTCTCAAATATAATTAAAAAGCAAATCTCCATAAAAATTTTTTAAAAAAAATAATCATAATAACTGAATTTTTGATCCCCCCCCCCTCTTACATTTAAAGAGAGGAGAGAACAATTGACAAAGAAAATTCCAAGCATGTTTCCTTTTTTTAACATTAAAAAGACATTTAAACAACTTAATTTGTGTGTGTGATGGGGGATTTCCCCCTTCTTATATAACTTTTATTAATACTTATAACTTATATTAACTAAATAAGCAATTAGGATTCTTCCATAAAAGGGGGGGGGGGGGAGAAACCCCATTTTTAAAAAAAATGAAATTTTAGTTTAAAAGAATGGTACAAATTTTTCAGTAAATAAAAGTCTTGAGGAAGTATGAAGACAAATATGAGCAACAAGATAAATGTGATCCAATTCTTTTATTATGAAAACATAAAAATTAACAAATGCAGATGAGCATGACATAATTGATACATGAGTGATGCTATGATACATGAAGTATCTTTAAAAAAATTTTCATAACCGTGATAACATATTCATATATCATATAACAGTTGCCTGACATCCATCACTACTTATCTCATGTCGAGCTTTTCTTCTTTTTCTGACATTCACTATTAATCATCGTCGTCATCATGAGAGCTTTTTTTCCTCTTCTTTTTCTCTGATGCCTATAGAACAAATCAGAATTGAATATCAATTACAAAAATATTTAAATGCTTGAGCAAATTAAATTTTAAATTAAAATATTATTCTTTTTTAATGTTATATTATCTATAGTCCCACTTTAATATATTTCAGCATCATTAATCTGTTATTAATGAGAACTTTTTCTTGAGGGGGGGGGGAGATTTTATTAAAAGAAAACACACTTTAAAATCTTGTTTTGCCTCCTCACCACCACAAAATGAAAATTTTAACTATGGATTTTGATCAACATTGCAGACAAGAACCAAATGTTGGAATTTTTCTGTTTGAATAGCCAATTCAGAAGAAAGAATATTATCAGTAAAAATATTTATATTTGGAAGCAAGGTACAGTGCAAGCCCAACATTACACTTATTACACATATAACCACTCCCTTTCCTATCCCTTTTAGCTCAACATCTTGTGGGAGCTTCTTTTTTTTATGTTGGTGGAACAAAGCTGGGGAAAAAATGATGTTTCGTTAGTCATAGATTATAGCTTATTTTGGTGTACCTGATTTTTTTTTAATATTAGGTTGGGGAGTTCATATTGTTTTTATATTTTCTTCTGTTGAACAATGACTTTTTTGCTGTTTGACAAAGTGTATAGTATTCATTCGAAAGAGCTCTTTCTCCTGGTAATTTAGTTTTTCATTACTATTGAGTCTTAGAAATGGAATATCTAGGAGGTAAAAAGCAGCTGAAGCAGCTCGAGACATTTGAAACATATACGAAGAAGGTGTCATAAACGAGTCTACACCACGAAAATGACTTGCAAAGTTCAAAAATGGCGATTTTGACATCAACGACATGCCTCTTAGTGGAATATTTCCTGGATTCAACAAAGAGCATCTCAAAGCACTTTTGAAGGATGTTCACCAGACAATTTATGAATTGGCCAAAAAAAATTTAACTGCGCTCATATAACGATTCTCAATTATCTTCATTCAATGGGATTTGTCAAAAAATTGGGAGCCTGGGTGCCTCAAGAGCATGATGAAAACAACAAAGAAAATCGCCTTCAAATTGCTTCTCAACATTTAACCCGCTATCGATCAACACAAGATCATAAACAGCGCTTTTTTTACCAGATCGTCACAAGATGAGAAAAGGTGCCTATAAATAAATATGAAACAAAGAAAGAAGTGGGTGGCTCCAGGAGATATGTCAAAACCAAGAGTCAAGCCTGACCTCCACCCAAAGAAGACAATGATCTGCATTTGGTGGGAGTGGGAGGGCATGGTGCACTGGGAAATGCTCAGAAGAAATGCTGTGGTCAACAAAGAGCTCTACATAGCCCAGTTACCCGCGTGAAAGAGGCTATTCCATTGAAAAGACCCCATCGACAAGGCCAAACCATCCACTGTCACAACAAATCCAGGCCTTATGCATCCACTATGTTTATCACAATACTTTTTAATACGAATCGAATTTACTATTAATTCTATCCAAATTTATGAAATCCCGATGACAAACCACAGATGGCAATTGCTTATATTTCGTTTTTGGGAAAATCAAAGTATTTTATTTATTCCTTTAATTTTATTCTATATCAAAGCGAAAATTTTAATACAGCATTATCTGCTATTTAGAAAAAAAGTTTAGAAACAACTTTGTTGTATCTTAAAAATATTCATTTAACTGTTTCATCTTAAAAATATACTAAAATTAAATACACAAGGCTACACTAAAACGTAAGTCATTTTCAATGAAGATATAACTCACATGTTTCAAAAATAGAGGATAGATCTAGAAAAATATTTTGCAAATGAGAATAAAATACAACAATGGGAATTACAAGCCAAACCAATAGAATGATAAAATCAAAAACCACACAAAAACTAACTATGTTTGCATATCTACATAAATATTTGCATAATTATAAACTATCTTAAAAACCATTACACCCCCCCCCCTTAATTGCAGTGGATATATATGTGTAGATCCACCCACACCAGTTTAACATTCACTGTAACTTTGATTCTGTCAGACGTCGTAAAACTGAGCACAAAACGCTGTGGAGGGAGAAATGGACGTTTTTCACATATAATTTGCCAGCTGATGTCAAGGGCAGCCATCACTTAATTTCCATTCATTCTATCTTAGTATTTGTGTAGTGCTGTCTTCTTTTTAACTTATTAAATGTTTAAAAATACAAAGTGCTTCTGCGTCTTCATTTCCAACCCAAGGTGATGTGTGAACCCTCACCTCACATATATATACATCTCACTCAGCCATTACGCTAACTGCCACTAGCAAATAACATTAGCTCTTTCTGAATAGCATGGTACTGCTATCAGAAGAATTATTCCGAAGGCATTGGAATGCGATACAACAACCTTGACAGTGTTTATGAAGGATTTCCATATTTATGCCTTTTCTTTCCTTTAAATATATTGCATAACTACAGACACCTCTGTGAAACACAATGGCATGAATGGGGAGAGAATAGTGTCCTGTCATTTTTAAAAATAAACTATAATCTTTTGGCGAAGCAGTTGATGAACTACTCAACACAATTAAATGTGAAAATAATGTTTTAATATGCTGTTCTATTAATAAAAGATTTTGTTGAAATAAATGACGGCTTGGTTTGTTTCTTGGTACCATAAAATTTAAATACATAAAGATTAGTGTAACTTTTCCTAGGCAGTTAAGACTTGATCCAAATAGTCATAAAAATGTTACAGAATACCTTTATATCCATTAAAAAAATAATGATGGTGTAAAAATTTTTTACCACCCTGGTTTACATAGAAAGATGATTTTTTGGGGGGTCACATTAAAGAAATTGATTCTAATGCACTAACAGCTCATAAATTTAACATGCCCATTTAAGTATAATTTAAACTGAATAATTAAAATTTTTAATACATCTTTGTGATATCTTGAATGTGAGGGTTCTGAAAACTTAAGGCAATATGGTAGCAATTTCACAATTCTTTTTTTATTTTTAATATTTGGTTTTAATTGTATTTTATAAAAGCTAATATTTAATAATAATTCCATACACAAAATTTTTTAATTTGTTGCAAAATGTTTGTAAATTTAAATTTTTTGAACTTTTTTAAAAACATTTTTTAAATATGTTTCTTTTCTTTCAAAATTTTTTCTCCAAGTACCTTATAATATACTACATAAAACTGTGTATAGGTTTTTTTCCTGCTGCAGCTTTTTAATTGTATAATAGTTAAACTTCCAAAAATTCTAAAAAAAACATTAATTTTGATTTTGAAATTTTTTAGAAAAAGCACTAAACATAATAGAGCTAATTCCATGCACTATTTTGTAAAACATACATTTCAGAACATGCATAAAAAATTTTAAACCCATACTTCAATTATCAAACAAGCCTTAGGGTTTTGAATAATAGTATATGCACAAAAACTCAACATGGAGAAATATGAGTTTGAAGTTTTCACTCCATGAATAGTATGATATAATATTCATCGAATAGTTTGAAACTTTTATAAAATGTTAACTAGCTTATTTAAAACTGCTTACCATAAGAAATTGCAAAAATGTAGAACAATTAAACAGTACACTGGCATAATGAATATGCAAAAGAAAACAAATGAAAGATCAATATTTCACACACATAAAACTTTATCTTAATAATTATGAAATTAAACGAGTCTTACGGTAATCGCAAATGATATGTAACATCTGACATGTTATTGCGGTAAATATGCAATAGTAACTTAAATCCTGAAAAAAAGGGATCAGGTATGTTTGGAAATAATTTTCTATCGAATAATTATCTTTAATGAAAATTTTATTTAATTAACACGAGGAGTAATGCAATTTTTTTTATCAAAAATAATTATTCTTGTTCAATTTGGGGAAGAGTGGTGAAAATAGGCTTATAACTAAAATATGATACATATACTTGTGATTTGAAAGTATTTAAAAACCATTGAAAAACTGTCAATAACAATACCACTGTTAGTTGTCAAAACATTTCGATTTGTGTTCATTTCGAGCTTGAGTTCATCCTTCAAAAAAGCCATGAGCAGCTCAGCTTCTGGCAAACTGAAGTTAACGTTAAAATCACCACTCAAAATAATGGGAAGCGAGTGTTTCTTTTTAAAGAGCAGAACCGTTTCAGTATATGGTAAAAGTACAAAATGCAGGAAATCTTTAATATTTTGAACCGTTTGATTCGGAGAAATGTACACAACAACCAAAATCCCTGTCCTCAGATTTCATACACAACCAGCCCCCTGAGACTTTGACAATTGAGCGTAAGAATCGCAAGTTTATCCTGGATGAAGTCTAATAAGACTTGATGGTATATACGATGTGGATTTAGTGTCGATTACTGCATATATAATTCTACATATGTCAGTCTCGTTTACGCGCGGTAGAAAAATAATTAATTCATTTTTTATCAGGCTCTTTCCTAGCAGATGATCTGAAATGTAGGTATGGTAGTTGCTGTCCAGTATCAAATATTGCTCCATAACTTGATAAAAAAATGCAGGTAAAGCTTTGAAATTTTGCAGGCATGTTTATAAAGATCCGAGGTATCAAATAAGCCAATAAAAAATATTGATAGTTTGATGATATTTGGGTACCATATCACCCCTAAAAAAATAATGCCCAGGATTGCACATATTAGTTCTTTAACAAATTACGCATTATTAATGATGTATGACATCATTTTCATAACTAGAAGGCATCTACAAATTAATGAAAATGAACTTACAGTTTCCATATCAACTGCCTTTTCATCAGATGTATGTTTTTCTTGTTTAAGTTTTTTATGTTTATTCTTTTTCTTGACTGAACCAGATACTTCACTTGCAGTTTCCTAGAATTACATATAAGAACTTACAATAAAAATACCCTGAAATTTTTTTTTACGCACTATATTCTAAATGAATTTTTTCACAAATTGAGGATTGAACTTACAGCCACTACTCCTTCATCCGAGGAATGTTTGTCCAGCTTGTGTTTTTTTTTATGTTTTTTCTTTATAGAACCTTCTTCAACACTTGCACTATCCTAAAAGATAATAAAGTGAATAACTAAAACTAACAACACAATCAAATATATATATATATTTGTTTCTCCTTTTAATAAATCAAGAAAATTAACTATAAAAAACAAATGGAAATACATTACCCCATAAGGAAGTGGCGTGGTTTTTTCTAATTTGACTTCTGATAGATCCTTTTTTGGTGTAATAGGTTCAACTTTGACTTTACTAAAATAAAATTGCACTATTAATTATATGATACACGAAACTATAAATGTGTGTGCGGCTGAAACATAGAGCAATATTTACCCAGTAATCTGTTTCTCCTGCCAATCAGCAGGAGTTTTTTCATTAGGATTACCATATTTGTCTAGTAACCCCTGCTTAACCATACTTTTTTTAAGACTTGCCTATTGAAAAGAAAAAAGGCAACAATACAGATTTTCTTTTCAAATGACAATTATAACAAAATATTACCAGATCAATGAAAAAGTATATTCCAAACAACATTTTAGTTTGAGCAGCACTAAGTATTGTACTATAATATAATAAACAGCCTTAATGAAATTATTTCAGTAAAAGATTTCATATACCCTATATTACATTAAAATATTTCCTACTTTAAATAATATTAATACTATTTAATGGCAGTTCTAAGAAGAAAAAACTTAAATCAAAGAGATGAATTAATTAAAAAAGTCAATGTTAATACATATGACATTAAAAAAATGGTAATTCAAAAGATTTTCAAGCACACACACATATCAGTTTCTTAAAACTTTATTTTAACAAAAATAAAAACTATATATTTTATGGAGAAATAAATAGGAATGAATTTAAATACTAAAAAATTTAATGAGAAAAATAAAAATATAAGCCATGCATAGTTAATATTTAAAATAATACAAATTATTTAAGACAAAAAAAACACTCAAATCTTTTATCAATATATATTTATTATTAAAATTTATATCTAAACTTTTAATGAGCACGGATAAAATTCCAGTGTTAAATAAGTAAAAATACCGTATTTACTCGAATCTGAGCCACACTTTCTTCAATAACTAATGCTACTGAAAATCCTATATGGCTTAGAATCGATGAAAAAAACTGTTGGCTGGGGCAATTAGAGCCATTAAAGGTTCATGAATTTATTTATGAGTTTATAATATTGGTAAAATAATTATTCACTTTTTAAAATTATTTTAGTTTTGCAAAATTGAATATCTATATCAGGGATGGCCAACCTTTTTGGGAAGCGTGCCACAATCTGATAAAAAAAAATTACGCGTGCTACTTTCAACTTTTCCACCAAACTAAAAAATATACAAAAGTGAAAAAATGTTACTTATAGGCATATTATGGGTTATTTACACCAAAAACTTACTTTTAAATGCAACTTCTATACAGTGAAAATATAAAAAAAGAAAATGGTATAACAAATAAAACAAAAGTAGAAACTTATATTTTATTGTTGATAAATTTTTACAGGATCAGTCAGTTATCTAAGGCACAAAATAAAAATAAGCAGCTTGAAACATTTAATTTTAAATGATTACTAAGCAGTCTCTTAATGTGGCTTTTGAATCTGTAGTTTTTTTACTAAATCATCTATATTTGGATTAGTTCGTGAAGATGCTAACAAAATTAGGTGTTTTAGGTGCATATCAGTTAATTTTGAGCGATATTTTGATTTAATTACTTTCATAACAGAAAACTTTTCTTCACAAACATATGTTGATCCAAACCTACAACAATATCTGACCGCTAAATCATGTAAATTTGGAAAATTACTTGGTGGCACAAATTTCGAAAATTCGATGTAATTCGGATCATTTGCGGTTAAAATAATTTCTTTATATTTGTTTTTCAGTGTAATATGGTGCTGTAGGTCAATAATTTCAATTTGTACCTGAGGTGGGTAAGAATTAATGTCTTGAAGAGAAATAGAAAAAGGATTAGTGAAAAGTTCAGTATTTTTTTTATCATCTTTAAAATCCTCAAACCTGGCACTGAAAGAGAATCCTGCAAAATAAATATAAATTTTTAAATCTATCATAGTTGGGAACATTACTGACTTTGGCAGATAATTCCTGCATGAATGGGAAATGAATTAATTTTTTCTCCAAACTCCAGACAAAAAAGCAAAAGTTTGTTCACAAAAGCAGATATATGACCAACTAGGGTAGGAAAAATACAATTTTTTCCCTATAATCTTAAGTTTAAATTGTTTAAATGTTCCATTATATCGTAAAAAAGAAAGAAAAGCTAAATCCCACAGCTAATTTTCACTCCTGAGAAGCGAGCATTCACTATGCAGTTCATTGTTTTCTTCCAGATATTCTAAAACACATTCCCTCAAACTCCAAAATCTCGCAAGTGAACTTCCTTTGGAAAGCCAGCGCACACTACAATGAAGAAGTAACTCGCCATTTTCTTGCGTTTCTTTGGGGTAAAGCGTACGAGATCTTCGTCGATTCAGAGCACAAGATCGTATTTTGTTGATACAGCACAACATGGGGTCAACAACGAAAGACAAGTTTAAGTCCTTGGTACAAAGAGCTTCTTGACGAATAATACAATGGTACTTGAAAACTTTTCTTCCCAAATAATTTTCAAGCAATGCAACAAAACCTTTTATTCTGCCAAACATGCAAGGCGCTCCATCTGTGCTAACACTGTCTAATTTTGTCGATTCTACTTTGTTAATTTCAATTACATTTTTAAGTTCCTTAAAAATGTCTTCACCTGTAGTTATAACTAGTTGGCGCAAATCAAGAAGTTCTTCCACGATATCAAAATTTTCGTTCGTGTAACGCACAAAGATGCTTAACTGCGCATTGTCAGTGATATCACAGCTTTCATCCAAAGTTAATGAAAAATATTTGCAATTTTGAAGTCCAGAGACAATTTGCGTTCCAACATCCTGGACCATGTTATCTATACGACGCATGACGGTATTTCTGGACAAAGCTATTTTATCAACCATATTTTTGACATTAAGATCACCAACATTTTGGGCGAAAATTAAAAGGCTGCTTTTTATTATCTCTTGTCCGTCAGAATATGGTTTTTTCTTGTGGGCCTAACAACAAAGAAAGTTCTTAAGAAGCCTTCACCATGGTTTCCATTGCGTCATTTTTCTTCTGGAACAAAGATTGTTGGCCGGCTAAAGATTTCTTCTTTTTACTGATGAATTCCTTTCGCAAATTTGATCCAACAGGATATTTGCTGTTGAAATCACTATGCAGTTGTTTGAAATGACGGTCCAAGTTAAATTTTTTTGGAACTGCTATACAAATTCCACATATCAAACAAACGGGCTTGGAAGCATTTTGATGTGTAAACAAGTATTGTTCTTCCCAGACAATTTTAAAATCACGTGCTGCAATATCCTCTTCATAATTTCTTTTCGATGTCGAAGGTTTACTCATAAACATTTGGAAAATTTAAAAAAATTTAAACAACTACGCTTAACACTAAAATCTAAAAACATTTTTATAAAAGGAGAAAAGCTAAACGTCTTGCTAAACAGTTTAAAATCAACTGAGTCTGACAGTTAGAAACAATTTGCCAATGTTACGCTACAAATTTTTTAGGTTCCGAATCCAGCATTCTGATTAGTCATGGATGCAAGTTCACACTCCCTCTGCTGTACAAAGCGGCTACTTTGTGCAGATAAAATTACTTCTACCGTATCAACAACTGCGCTCATAATATATTGCAGAATTACTTCTTGACATTACAGAAATCGTAAATAGCCAACATCTCCGGAAAAACCTTTTTATCTGACATCACGCTGACAGCCAATAGCTATAAATTTCAGCGGAAATCTGAGACGTTAAAAATTAACCGCCACCGAGAGAGGGTGACTTTTTAGGCAGTTTCGACCGTCCGAGAGAGAGAGAGAGAATTTATTTGTTTTTAGTCTCACGTTACTCAACACTTTTCTCGGAATGTTACAAGGCAGTAGAATTGTAAGTTTTGGAGCATGATCTCATTTTTTCTGAAGAAAAGAGAAATCTTGCTTTGCGCCCTTAAAATCTCACGCTGAAAATTTCTGTTTCTTACATATTCTCTTCCTGACAATTTTTTTTATTGTAATTCAATTAATTCAGTAATATTTTCATAAAACTTTTGTAATTTTTCAATAAGTCTTCGCGTGCCACAGTTACGATTCTTGCGTGCCACGGGTTGGCCACCCCTGCTTTAGAACAACAAAGTGTCGCTAAGCAACCAGTCTACGTTGCCTTGACAACAGACAGTTTTAATCCATTTCATTTCTTTTTAAGTTGACTTGCAATTACAACTGAGTTATTGGGAAGGTTTACCACTCGATTTATACAACCGAAGATTTTAATTTCTATTTTATGTATTAATGAAGATTGATGATAGTTTAATTGGCTAAGGGTATCTGATATTTTCTGAATAATTTAGATTGATATTTTAAATTATTTATCAACTTTTTAAGCCACTGTTCTTTATTATTTATACTGATTAGGAAAGATCAATATTTATGATGTCGATGCAAATCTAAAATATTTAATAGTTTGAATCCCAACAGCACATACGTTCATTGGCAACCATGCAAACTTTCAAGATAACTCACCAAATTAGCAACCTCGACTTCGCACGTGTCGTAGGCGCTGAATCGGCAACCGTGAACTTCGCTTCATATTTGTTTGCCACAATTCTAAGCCTAACCGTTCGTTGATAAGGCAAGTGAGTGAGTGAGGGAATACTAACATCGCACTGTTCAGCTACACGAGGGCTTTTGGCGACGGAACTCGTCATTTCGAAACATCGTCAAGTGACGAGGATGACACCTGAGCTGGCGCATATAGTGGAGACAATTTTAAAATTTTTTTATTTAATACCAAAAACTCTGTATTTAAAATATTACAAAATTGTACAAACGGCTCAAAATACCGATATCTGGTATCCCGGTATTGCAATCAATCCCTAGTAAAGCTTGATTTCCCCCTCTTTTGAAAGTACTTTTTCTTTGTTAAAACAAAACTATATAAAAAACGTTCCTTATTAACAATAAAGCTATATTTGCATGATAAAGCAAAGAGTCTCATTCCATTTTAAACTCCTAAGCTGTAATTATTTAAACGATATCCCGGTGATAATTTCCGTCTTATATCACCAGTTTACTTTTTCACACTAAAGGTAAAATCATCTTTAGAACAAACATCACGATTTTACTCATTCTTTTTTCCAAAGCTATCGTTGAAGAAATGCATACATAAAAGGAAAAACAAAAAAAGTATTTTGAGCGCATTTTTAAAACGGTTAATCACCTTTCCAGTGAAACGACCTCCGAATGGAAGTTCATCTAGGAATTTGGTATTCTAATAAAAAAATCTTACGATGAATTTTTTCTTTAAAAAAAAAAGTGAAGTCTGTTTATTTATTGTGGTGAGAAAAGAAACCTTTTTTTTAAAATTATAATTGTAATAATATTTTCCCTGATTTCATTTCAAATGGTCTTCATAAAAGTTGAACATTCCACCGAAGAATGAGCTTTTATTAAAGTAAAGCAAACAATATCATTCAAATCTTGAAGATCCAAAAGCTTTTGAAAACAACATAGTTTTTAGGCTTGTCAGTTGCATTGCTTTAGCATTTAAGAGAGGGTTTTTTTTTTACATCTTTAATCGGGGTGGGTCCTCGCATTGTTTTCTAATAAATAACTATAATTATTTCTGAACATTTTGAGCACATACAAGAATAAAAATTTCAAAACTGCTTTTATTAAAAATTCACTTAAAAAATATTTTTGAAGATTAACTTTTAAGAGGTTACCTTAAATACCATATTGTTAAAATATCGCATTTTTCATTTGAGTTATTTTGCCCTTTGTTTTTCTCCCCACATTATTTATCATTATGTTTTAAAATAGCACTTTAAATGCACATTTAGAGATTATTATTATTTTTTTAAATTCAAGTTATTATTGTAATCTATTACAGATAAGTATAAGAATATTATAAATATTTCAAGGAATAAGGTAAAACTTCTTTTTTACATTATTAGCCCTTACCCGCCCACTTCGTTGGGTATTTCGTGATGTTGTATATAAATATATTTATTATATATTATAATAATTTGTATTTGGAAGTGCAATGCATTTATATTACTCTATGCTATATTTGTTTGATGTTAAAATTGTAATATTCACAAGCAACGCCGTCCCTTACTTTATAATGGCGATTCTCTCAATGGGAACTTGGCGATAGAGCCAAGTTGGCATCATTTTTGGCGACTTGGAGATCATGTTAGTGACCATTTTCGGCGAGTTCGGGATTCACTGGATTCTTCTAGAAATTAGTGGAGAAATCCACTAATTTCACGATCTATGACGAAAGCGCATCTTTCTCGAAGTTTCCGCCACGGCTATAAATAGAGCAATACTCGCTGTAACAGTCAGTCTGGTTTTGATTAGCGATTAGTAAACTTGCCTTGACTGTGAGAACTAGCGATTAGCTCGACTGTTCAATATGATGAGCCATGCTTGTGGATAATCTTTTACGTACGTGTATGTTGGACACTGATAATTGTGTCTGAGTGCTGTCGAAGGTGTGAAATCCTTCTGATATTTATTCTACAAATTTCGCTGTTGAATCCTTTATATTTAAGTATTGATTTACGTCAATAAATTTTCATCGCTCTTAAAGAACTGTCTTGTTGTTTACGACTGATTTTGCATAAATCCTCGAACCCCGATCAAAGTAACAATATCTAAGTCCTAGCATTAAGAGTTCGTTTGTATTGAAAAACATTCTTATAACCTCTCGAGTGCCGAACATGTTCAACAGTTGCTTCACTCACACTTGGGCTGCCACTTCGAAGATTCATAACGCGGTCCATTTCTTTAAAATTTTCATGCCATGGCTTTATCGACTTTGCACCTGTAAGTTTGCTTCCATAACAACGCCGAACTTTTCGCTAAAGATTAATGGAGAAGATTTCGTTACGTGAAACCAAAGCACACATTGGGTTTTCTCTTGAACTGATGCCGTTTCGGCAAAAAATGATGACTTATTTACAAATGATCCCCCGAGTCACTCTTGAAAGTGCATTCGTTCCCAAGGTCGTCTGAAGACTTCTTGAGGCCGTGGGCCCCTATACAAATGTAGTCTACATCTACGATCCTGAAAAGTAGACAGTACACAGCACACGTTGTCAAAAGCTTGTACAAACTATAATTAGATACAAGTAAATCTATATGACTTACAATCTCACAAACAGGCTCGACCGACTGACGCCTTTTTAGGTATCCGCCTACCCTAAAAATGTGAATTTTGCCAAAAATTCACAAATTTTTTTATGATTTTATTTTATACGCCACCTTATTCGCTTTATAAAAGTTTATCATTTTCCGTTCACTAGAACAAAAACTACGAGAGTTTTAGTAAAAGCAGATACCATTACTTTAAGCAAGATGTCACACTTTAAAACGCGTTTCACTCGTTGGATTTTTTTGAAAATAATCAGACGGGGTCAGCGATTGCTAAAAAAGTTTTGAATATAACTGAAATTTTTTCTGTACGTTCTGAGTAATAGTAGAATTGTTTTAACCTCCAGATTTATCAATCACTGTTTTATTACAAAATTTACAGTCCCTTATGTGAATAGAATCACTGTTTTTTTAAGCAATTTCATGTAATAACTGAGGTAAAGTGCTTTAGTTTTTGTAAAAAAGAAAATATCTCTTATATTGAATGTCGTTTCAAAAAGGAATAACATAGTAACACATTAGAATGAAAAAATTGAAAATTTGCCCATAAATTTTTGGTACAGAATGGGCCACGTTTATGCTATTTTTTGTAAATTTTTACCTATTTTTTCCCATTTTAGTAATACTAATTACTTTTTCCCTTCTTAATTTTAGCATATTTTTCTTAAAATGTACTAAACAAATCTAAAAATAATAATAAAAAAAACGTGTCTGACAGTAGTCGCATATGACATCTGACTTGTTATCATGGTAAATTCGCAATAGTGACTTTAATCCTGAAAGAAATGAATCGGTTAGACTGGAAATAATTTTCTATCTAATAATTATATCTTTAAAGAATATTTTATTTAATTAACACAAGGAGTAATGCAGTTTTTTTATCAAAATTTTTTGTTATTGTTCAATTTGGGGAAGAGCGGAGACAATAGATTTATGAAAACTAAAGTATGACACATGTAATTTCAAAGTATTTAAAAATTGTTGAAAAACGGCATCAATAACAGTACCACTGTTAGTTGTCGAAACATTTCGATTAGTGTTCATTTGAGCTTGAGTTCATCTTTCAGAAAAGCTATAAGCGGCTCAGCTTCTGGCAAACTAAAAGTTAAAATCACCACTCAAAATCATGGGAAGCGAGTGATAATTTTTTAAAAAAAAGAGTAGGACCACCTTCGGTATACGGTAAAAGTACAAAATCCAGGAAATCTTTAATTTTTTTAACTGTTTGATTTGGAGAAATGTATGCGACCACCAAAATGACAAGGCTTGCTGGTATGTGCGGTAGGCGGGCATCTTAATTGCTACTACAGTTGGACCCCCAGATGAGGGTAGCGAAGAGACACCGTCAAGTGCATGCTTAAAAATTAGAAATATTAGAGAAAATCAAAAATACCCGTTTACTTAGCAATTTTTTTTTAATCGAGAAATCTTTTTTAATCACAATTAAAAATATTATATTGACAGCGACAAGAATAAACCTCAAAGTATGAAAATGATAAGCACTTAAATATTTATTCAAATAATTCCATAATACTTACTCCTATTTTTTTTAAAGAATGATGAGCTTTGTCAGACGCTTAACAGGAAATATAATTGTTAATATATAGTTTACACATATATAAATATATCCTAAGATTTCACACACGAGCCCTGAGACTTTGACGTTTGAGCGTAAGAATCACAAGTTTATTCTGGATGAAGTCTAATAAGACTTGCTGGTATGTGCGGTAGGCGGGCGTCTTAATTGCTACTATAGAGTTGGGCCCCGAGACGAGGCTAGGGAAGAGACATCCCAAGGCGCTGAATTGGTCAAATCAAACAGCGCGCGCTTCCCCCGACTTCCTGTTACGCATTTCCGTCCCTTTTCACGAAATCACTAAAACAAATATCCAGCAACCGAGAGTAAAGATGTTACACATCAAAAATCCCCATATCTCCATTTTTTAAAAAAAAGTTGTCGCAACCACCTTAATTGAATGTTTAATGATGGTATATGGTGATAGGCCTAGACCTGCAGATGGACGACGGCCGTCCGCCCCATGTAGCCAGTTGACATATCATCCGAAATTCTCAGTTTTTCGGAGAATGCAACCAGGAATAACATTTGACCGTTGAAATTATTAGAATCGTGATCTTATTGAGGCTGAGTCGAGGACGAGACAAGACCCCCATTGTGGCTAAGCCCCTGGGTCCGAGCCCAGTTAACCAATGCCTTAATACGTTCCTGTTCGTGCCATGTACACATATACAAAAAAAACTATTGAAGCTGGCCTATTCAATGATACAATTACGTTATTATATTAAATAGTTATTTTGTAATGAACTTTAACAATCAGGGAAAAACTTTTTTGGTTCCCCTTACTTTTATTTAACCCATTTTTTGCCGAATGTACATAAATAATATTCGGGTGTATCAGTGTCATTTCTAAAACATTGTAATTCAAAAAAGTGCTTAGATTACTTTTTGCTTTACAAAATATCTCGATTAGAGGTCTTGTTGATGTGTAACATCTTTCCTCTCGATTGCTGGAGATTTGTGGGAGTGATTTCGTGAAAAGGGACGGAAATGCGTAACAGGAAGTTGGGGAAGCGCGCGCTATTCAGTGAAGTTCTGTTTTTTCTCCTTCATTTGGGAGGGGTTCTGGCCCCACCCCACCCCTGTGGTCTAGGCCGTGGGATCTTTATTTTTGTTTCCTCACTTTAGGATCAGAGAAGAAGCCAAGTCCTTTAGGCAGAGACGTGGTTAGACAATGACGAACGTGTTTCGATACCTGACTTCGATTGCTGCGTACAATTTAAACGACCGGGCCACAGAGCAGCTGGTTTTGCGATCTATCGCAAACAGAACAACTCACATGTTGTGGCTCGACATATAGATATTACCAGTGGCGGATTAAGCGGGTGTCGGACCTGGCGGCCGCTAGGGGCCCCTCAGCTCTGGTAGGGCCCCCAAGCTTGATGAGTGCAAAGGCCAGCGACAAACCAACCACGCCACCTTGGAACAAGAAATGAAAAGAAAACAAAGATGCATTGAAACCTCCTCTAGAAATTTATCGAGATGCAAGAGAAATCCTAATGTAGAAAAACTTTTGAAAGTATTTTTAACAATACCGAAATCGAATGCATCAGGTGAATGATCTTTTTTAATTTTAAAACGTGTTAAAAATAATTTAAGAAGTACTATGAGAGAAAAGAGAAATTGAATAACATAACCATGTTATATACAGAATAAAATGTTTTGGACAAAATAGATATGGTGAAAATAATTGATGAATTTGCCAAAGAGAAATCAAACTGTACAGCAAAACTGTAAGCGCTTAAGTAAGGTTTTAAATTTTTTTATGTACAGTTCAGATTTTTCCTTTAACCGATGAGTTTCATTATAGTACATTTTATTTTGAGAATTTAAAGTAAGCGACTCTTTTCATTATTTTAGTTTTTCGTCTCTTAAGCCCATGGGTCTCAAAACCTTTTACCGCCATGGGCCTCCAACTACCTTAATCCGCCTCTGGATATTACTTATTGTCAAACAAGTGGACTGGGTATTGTTAGTCAAGATATTGGGGACATATGTGCGTCAAAATGCTTATTTGAAAATGGACAAACAGTGATTTCGGTGGTCGTATACATTTCTCCGAATCAAACGGTTCAAAAAATTAAAGATTTCCTTCATTTTTTACTTTTACCATATACCAAAGGTGGTTCTGCTCTTTTTTTTTTTTAAAAAAAAAACTATCACTCGCTTCCCATGATTTGAGTGGTGATTTTAAAGTTAACTTCAGTTTGCTAGAAAGCCGAGCTACTCATAGCTTTTTTGAATGATGAACTCAAGCTCGAAATGTTTCGACAACTAACAGTGGTACAACATTTGGAATATTGCTTGGTGGCAAATTTTGCTCAGAACCTTTAAAATCTCATGCTGAAAATTTCTGTTTTTTACATATTCTCTTCATGATAATTTTCTATTGTAATTCAATTAATTCAGTAATATTTCCAAATTTTTTTGCAATTTTTCAAAAAGCCTTCGCGTGCCACAGTTACGACTCCCGTGTGCCACAATGTGGCACGCGTGCCGCGGGTTGGCCACCCCTGATCTATATAAACCATTTTACACTATTTTTCATTTCTCACAAAAACTTGTAGAGAACTTGGGACATGGCTCAGATTCGAATAAATAACAGTAATTAACAGATTTAAAAGTAGGTTTCAAACATACATAAAATAATTCATCCATATTTATAAAATCATCAATTATCATTTAACCAGGATAGAATACTAGTAAAATTTCAACAAACAAGATGTAAAAATTTTATATAAAACATTTACATTGCAATAAAATACTAATTATTGCAGTTCAATACATGGAAAATAAATAAATTCTGTAAAACAATTTCAACATATTAGACAAACAATAAAAGTATATTTTATACTAACCGTAGGTCCTAAGCCCCATTTGCGAGGATATGTATCTCTTTCCATCACAACCCTTTTGATTTTGGCAACTATTCCATGATCACATGTGCACATAGTAGAAGTTGTCATTAGAGGAATGGCTGTGAAACAAACATCACATTTGAAAACATAGCTCTAAACATAATAATGTAGCATCAATGCCCTGAATATTTAAATATATAATTTTAAAACAGTAAAAAAAAAATTTTTTTTTAGGGCGGAAACAAATACACAGTAACATTTCCATAAAATAATAAATGTCTGAAAAATAAAATATTTCACTAAGCTACTATTGAAAGTCTACAATAAAAAATTTCAGCATCACTTACTATTAATTCTCATAAATATTTAGATTAGCAATACAAAAAGTACATATCATGAAAGCAATTAATTCAATACCTGGCCAGTTTAGTTTAGACACAAAAAAAAAAAAACTTCTATAAAATGATAGTTTCTAAAGTGCATAATTTACATTCTGCTTAGATAAGAGGACTGCAACATTTTAGTTATGGTGTGACACAGCAATCTACCAATATGATTCAGTGAGCCACACAGGAAATTTTTGAAGCAATACAATGTCCTCAATAATTCAAGCAGAGTTAGAGAATAGAGGTCAATAATATAGATTTATAGTATTATTTTGATAAATTTTGCATCAATTAAAAATACTTCTTATAAAAATAAACATAAAATATGACTTTTTACAAAAAAAATAAAATTTAAATTGAACATATATTTATTAAAATAAGAAATAGACAACATAAAATACAAGTATTTCTCTTCATTAGAGTTAAATAAAAATTTTAATGCAAACCTAGAACCTTTCTACTTTTATATCGCAAAATAAGGGGAATAATAATTTGCGCTTTTTTGATACAATTCTAAGCATTTGGTTGTTAAACAATTTCTATGTGGACTCAAAATAGTTTTCATATGAGGAAAGATTTATTACATAGATATGTAGAACCAAAAACAAAAAGCAGAGTACAAATTTGTAGAGTAGTGCAGAGTGTCACTGAGAAGTATACAGTGTGTCAAAGGTTGCCGACTCCTGATTTAGATAATGTTTACAGAAATAATTTAGAACAATGCATCTCAAAAAGTGGTCTGCAGATCCCGAGGGGTTTGAGGAGTGTTAATGTTATTATTATATATTTAATGTTATTTCCCTCTTTTACAGACTCAGGGAAACCCTTGTGGAAAAAACTCTACAAGAGCATACACTCAAGAGCCAAAACATTATGACCACCTGTCAATAACGAGTTGGCCCACCTTCGGCACGCAATACAGCTTCAACCCGCCTTGGCATGGATGCCACAAGTCCTTGGTAGATGGCCGGAGACAGATTATACCAGATGTTTAAGCAACGGTCACGCAAATCCAAGATATTGCGAATTGGTGGTCTTTGAACTCTGAGCTGCCGTCCCATGACATCCTAAATGAGTTCTATCGGATTGAGATCTGGTGAGTAAGGCGACCAGGACATTAACTGGAATTCAGCATCATGTTCCTGGAACCACTCCAACGCAATTTTAGCCTTGTAACACGGGGCGTTGTCCTGTTGGAACATTCTATTTCCAGCTGGAAAAACAGAGGTCATGTAAGGGTACAACTGGTCCGCAATAATGTTCAGATACCCTGTAGCATTCATGATCTGCTCTACCACATCCATGGGTCCCAGAGACGCCCCCAAAGCATAATACCGCTACCACTGACCTGTGTATGACCTACTGTACATTGAGGGAGCAACTGTTCTCCTGGAAGACGGCGTATCCTGACACAGCCATCGGCGTGATGAATGACCCCCCCCCCAACCATGATTCATTTGACCAGGCAACTCTCTCCCACTGATCCATGGACCAGTCACGGTGTTTCCGGGCCAAGCGCAGGCGGCAATGAAGCTTGGTCAGCAAAGGCACATGAGTGGAACGTTTGCTGCATAGCCCCATATCTAACAGTGACCGCTGAACAGTGTGCTCTGATACTATTCTACTTGGCCCTGCATTGTATTGGGCTGTCAGCTGAGCTACTGTCTGGCTCCGGTTTTGCTACACCATGTGAGACAAGTCTCTGATGACCTTTTTTTCGATAGTGTGTGGATGCCCAACACCCTGTCGTCTACTGCTGGTTTCACTGTCATTCATCCACTTTGCATAAGTACTAACTGTAGATCTCGAACAACCCATGAGTCGTGCAGTTTTGGAAATACTTGTTCCGAGCCTTTGAGCCATTACAATCTGCCTTCTATCAGAGTCGCTTAGATCCGCAGCTTTTCCCATCACACACAGAAGTGAAAGAATGATTCTTAAGACTCTCCAGCAGCAGCTAAATACCACTTCCACCTGATCACGTGCCTTCCAGGTCATCCAGGCGAGTTCATTGCAAAATGTAGAGGTAGTCAATGTTTTGGCTCCTGAGTGTATATTTCAATCAAGAGCATTAATTCACTTTTTTTTGTTTGCAACTACATAGCCATTATTACAACATAATTCTTTAATGAGATGCTCACTGTTATCTTAAATGGGGGGGGGGGGTATTAATCCCTTCGGGATGAGAGTCTCGTATTCGAGCCAGCACGAAACACTGACAGTGCCCCATATTGAGTCATACACTTAGAATGTTTTTTAAGCTAAGTTTTTTTGGTAATAGATGGCATCATATGCCCATAAGGTTTGAGATACATGTAGATCTGACCTTCTTCTTGAAATGAGAGAAATATTACTCACATGCTTGTGGTTTTTGTTTTAGAAATATAAGAAGGGAATGTTTCCAAATTGACAGCTTTATGACTGCTCTTCAAATGAACACATGTTCTTGTTTATAGTAAAGATGAGAGATTTATTTTCGCTACAGCATTATTTGGTTTGGGTTTGCAGTGCAGTTTTTAATAGATAATTAGATCTGGTAAACAAAATTATTTTTTTTTTACTTTCACACAATTGAAAAATGTTTAACTGAACTTGAAATATAAGAATGATACAAAATTTATTCTAAATTAGAAATTGAGAGTAGTGGTAATGACAAATAATATGATTGTTTTGTTAATAGCGAGTTTTATGATAATGATATTCAGTATGCCGATTACATCAATTTAGGCTTAGCTACACGAAACCCTCCGGACGTGGCAGTAAGCACGTGTTTGCGACCTTCGTCCCAAAGGGGTTAAAAAGTCAATTTAAGTAACATAAGCAGTCATAGGATTATAGAGAAATCTTTATATCAATCAGTCATATGTTGGGAGTCAGGGAAGGCTGTTCAAAATCTTGGAGGTCTGCAATGTTAGGCTGATACACAAAGGGGCCCTGATTTAGTACAAAAAAAATTACACTATTCAATTTACTTATGTAATAATACTTATTTCACCCTCACAAATATACAATTTTAATTATAATATACATCACTGGCATAGCTAATTCTAAATGGGCCCTGTATCAAAATTCTTTCGAGGCCCTTTTTTTAGATATAAAAGCCCTGAAGTTACACATGTTGGGGCCCCTGTATCATTAATACGGCAGTAGCTATACCCCTGATATACATCCTATATACAAAGTAGCTTTAAAAAAAAAACTGGCATAATTAACATTTTTGTCAACCATATATGAGCTATAAAATAACACTGCACTAGAACTATATTATTTTTTATTAAATAAAATGTGATGAAGTTTGAGTATTAAGCATTTCATTCATCTTACCCAAAGCAATAGCTTCACCTTTAGTAGTAATTATTACTACTTCTTCATTTAATTCGATGCCATTTTCATACCTTAGTACGCCTGGTAACATAATTTTTGCCCCATAACATATAGCATTCACCTAATGAAAATACAAAAATAAATCAAATTATTTCGCTTTATAATATATGAATGATTCCAGACTTCCCCTACAAACAAAAATATTCTAAATTTAAATCATAATAGTTTATATAAACCAAGGATTTCTCATAAAAAAGAAAGGGGCAGGGGATTAATAACAGAAAATTGTTACAGATTGTCAGATTTTTATGAACTATCTTAGTCAAATTATGTATATACGATTAAAAATGTTATTTTGGCAATAAATGAAGATGTTGTAGTATTGGGAAAAACTGTAAATACAAAAAAGTTATAGCTCTAACTCAAAGAAAATTGGATTCAACTACACTTGGTCACATGCAATACTTAATAGGAGTAAATTTTGAAACACAAGATAATACTTTACTAACTGCACAGTCCAGCATTGTACCCGATATACGTACAATAGTCTCTCTTAAATAATTTCTGGGCACTGAAAATTAATAGGGCAAAATTTGATCAATTTATATGCTATAGAATCAAAGAATACTTCTGATTTTTGTTGAAAACTCCAGAATCTTATAAAAATTTTGTTTAAAACATAATTTAACTTGAATGAGACCATAGATTTGGATTATTTCTCACATGTCATTAAAAGGAAAATGTATTCAAATTTCTATCCAATCAAAAAATAATGAATCACTGTTAAATGTATTGCCTACAACTTCAGTATAGAAAAATAAAGAGGAACTTATTTAGCTAGTTGAAAATATAACAACATTTATTTACACAATTCTGTTTTCCCACCATTGAAATTCAGAAAAACATCGTACAGAATATTCTGAATTGATGCATTGCCAATTAAGAAAATGATGTAATATTAATGCTAATGTAAGAAACCACTATATTCTCCTTTCTCAGTGAAAATGATTAAGAGATATATACCTGTTAAATGATATGAGAGTCTTAACTTTTCATTTTAAAACTCCAATATGAGCATATAGTCTATTGGTGATGGTACAGAAATTGCATTAATCCTGGAAACAGCACCAGCAATGAATTTTCTTCCCCTTTGACATAGTGAATATTTGAGGGAAAATTGAGCTATATAACTCAACTGCTGTGTATGTTTAGATGAAGCTTTGTCTATATTTTGTTGAAAACTAAAAGTGACAGGCTTGTGGTCCATATAAATAACAGATCTCTCTTCTAAAATATGTTAAAAATGTTTTATTGCCTTGTAGATAGACATGAGCTTTAGATCGTATGCTCAATATCTACATATTCAACCAAAAACGAAAAAGAACCTTAATGGATGCCTCTCTCCTTGATCAATTTGATATATGACAAGGCCAATAGCTATTTTAGAAGTATCGCATGCAAGACATATTATAGATATACACATATAGACCATGTCTGGGTCGCCAATGAAGCATTATTATTGCTCACAGCTACGGAAGAGGAACTTATTCACCAGGTTAGAACTATAACGACATTTAAACTTTATTATACAATCCTTTTTCCCACTGTTGCCATTCTGAAAAATGTTATATGCAATATTTTGTGTTGACATGCTGCCAATCAAGAAAATGATCTAATATTAATGTTAATATAATTAACCATTACACTATATTATCTGTAAATAAATGTACTTTTTTTCCTAGTGCACTTTTATCATCATATGCAATAGATACTTATTTTCACCCTCTTCGAGTAGCACTGATATTCATATAAACAGTTACTTTCATACAACATTTGTTTGCATTGTATATTTAAAAAACATAGGATAGAAGTAAATTTTAATATATTTCACATTGAATATATTTAATTTAATAATCAAAAAATGTTCTAATCAGCTAACAATGTTTCATGAATGAATAACTACTTACAGCACTATCTTTCATAACAATCCTCTTGTGACTCACTAGAAGAGCTTCAAGGGGTTGAACAACCCTTCGAAGATATGACTCATCTTTGTGATTTTTATAAAGCCACATAGCATCGAGTATATCATGCATGGTAAATAAATTCGCCTGAAATAAGTTTTAAAAATTATAATAGATCTAATTATATACAGCATTTGAAATTATGCAATAGGTAGGACTAAAATGCATGGCATAAGTAGAAAAATACACAATGTTCAAAGTGTTGTAGTGAAATATTAGAATTTAGTTTAGATAAGAAAATTTAGATTTCATCCAGAAAAGATTGGGAATTAACTATCAGAAAAGGACAAATAATGAAAAATTATCTCTGTCTGTGACATTTAAATATAGATATATCACGAGTATTACAAAAAATTAATTTTAGTATTAAATAATATTTTTTTAAAAATACAACATATACACGCAAATTTAGATAAGACTGAAAAGCATGGAGTTATTATGTACAGTAAGAAAACAGAACTCTTAAATTATATCTGTATAGCAAATCTTAAAAAATATAGGAAGCTTTTAATGCCCCCCCACACAAAAAATTAGGTTTAATGCACATCTCATTAAGAGAATACTGAATTGTAGAAATATATACATTGCTATGAAGATTGGGGTTAGAGGAATTAAGCTATCAGTCTCAAAGTACAAAACTGTTCTTCAGGTCGTTGAAAAATTATTGCAGAAAAACAGCCCTTAGAAACACAGGATACAGCAGCAAAATTTGCAAAATAAATCTCAGAAAACCCTTGGAACCTTCTACACTGCCCAGACACAACTATCAGCGTCTAAAAATACAAATAGGTACAGATTATTTGCAAGTACTCACTCCATCGTAGCAACTAATTGCCAGTCAACTTTTCAATAATCCAAACAATACTAAGTTTTAGCAAGCAACTTATTTATAGTCTGCATGGATCAATCTTGAAATATCACATCATAGATTGTGATATTAATGAATTTCTCAAGTAACTTCCAGAAGCATCCATATGGTCAGCAAAATTTGATGCCAACTTGGCTCTATAGCCAATATTTTTCCAAGTTGGCATTGTATCGCTATTATAATGCAAGGAGCAGCGTTGCTCGCAAATATTACAATTTTAGCATAAAATAAATACGAAAGAAAGCAATACTAACATATTATGCATCCAGATATAAATTTACCCTATTTTAAGCATTTATTACACAAAATCTGTAACACTATGCATTTTTAAAAATCTGCGATTTTTGTACAATGAAAATGTTACATAACTTTAAAAAAAACAAGATTTTACAATTGTTTAGAAAAATAATTGCTACTTAAATAAATAAGCTTTACATTTTCACTTTGGATTCCCGACCGATTTCTCCTCAGTTCAATCATCATCCCTCCAGTTCCAAGAAATAAACCAAGATGGACACAAATAGTACGAACATAGGTACCGGCCTCACACTTTACCAAGAAAATACCTAAAAGATCATAAAATATACATAATTACACTTAAATAGCAATTACAAATCTATGTGAAGAGTACAACTTTAATGAGAGAAGATACTGCAAAAAAAATTTGGAAAGAATTAAAATTGAATATCATTTTAATAACTTTAACATAAAAATACTTTCTAAATTGTCAACAATATTCAAAGTCCAAATCTTGAAAGTTTTATTTTTAAATGATATTGCAAGGAAAAGTTATGCATGTTAATCACAGGAATGAGACCATTCTCGTCTTTTTGCCAAAAAAAATTGTCTTTGAATCTGAGTCGCATTGGCTGTTCTGTCTCGACAAGCTGTTTACAGGATATGTTGGTCATTATTTGCTGTGGTAGCCTGTGGATGACATTGTTGATGTCAAAATGCCTTGTTCATTTGAATAGATTCCACAGTCTCACAATGCCACTTCTTGCCACTCCAACAGTGAGTGCCCAATACAGTTCTTTGTGTTTGCCCAGATTCAGTCTTCAATGGCATCAGGACACTCTGAACTCAAGTTCATGATCAAAACCACTAGGCTACTGCAGCCATATCTTATGTACAGAGGACGGGGGAAAAAATGAAAGACAAAGCATATTACAGAACATTTTATCAGGATAAACAGAGGAAACAACAAAATTATTGATAAAATTTTTGATAAAGAAAGCCCAACAATATAATACATGTATATACCAATGCAATTCAATAATATTTTAAAAACATTTTGATTTCCCTTATGTTGCTCTACACTCAGCAATAATTTTTATATTTCATCAATTTTTCACATACATTTCAGAAACTAATTAGGTACAAAAATGTATGTATGTACGTATACACATGAAAATTTCCCCTTTTGAACATTTTTAAACGAAGGAAAAAGCACAATTCCGATACCTATATTCTGTTTTTTGTCATATTCAAGAAGATTCATTTCATAAATTGTTCTGATACGTAGCTGTCGTTTCACGGCCGATATTAAAGGAGGACGTTGAAATAATGCTCCAGTTAAAGTTTCTAAAGCCTAGAAAAAAAATAAAATTTATTAAAATATAAAATGACTATTATAATATAAACATACATTAATACAAAAACAGAAACATTTTATCAGTTATACTGGTTGAAGTACCTATTCTTTACAATGGATGCAAATAAAAAAAAACACAGCAATATAGTTAATACTGATTAGCCAATCATGTGCATACAAAAACTTAGCTTAAAACTTAAAAATTTTTTTTTTAATGATAGCCTATTTTTATTCAGTGAATTGTAACTAAGCCTTTAGAGGAAAGATAACTTAGCAAAAATGTACATTCCCTCCCGAGTTGTAGCCAACATAAACATTAGTAATAGTATCAATTTTCAGCTTTTTCAAGGTAATAACCTGTATGCCATTGAACCCACAATGTAGAAGTAAGTTAATAAGTACAACAATAAGCAAAGTGTGGTTTCCTTAAAAAGAATCCAAGCTCCCAAGAAACAATTCATTGCACAAAAATTAATGTTATGCTGATACGCACCAAGATCACATCCTGAATAGTACTTCTTATTTCTGTTTTCACCCCAATAGTGTGACTGTTAGGTGTAAAAAGCTTTCATGATAAGCCTGCTGTTTTGCCTTCTAGGCTCATTATATTGGCAGCTTTAAGATTTTCATTTTACAATGGGGGGGGGGGATCTCGTTAAAGGAGTGGCAGTAAAACGGATATTTCAAAATAGCAGTAGTGCATATTTATATCACCAACCAATATTAATCAGAATGTGGCATGTTTTCTACATGTTATGTTTGGTTTTATGGCTCACATAATTGATAAATAATAATTAAAATTAAAAAAAAACTTCAATATTGATAGAAAGGAAAGAAAATAAAAAAATCTTATAACCAGAGAACCTTTAAAACTAATATTCCAGAATGACAAAAAAGAACTAGAAATTAAAAATATACCAAACCAAAACTTCTTCAAAGTATTAAAAAAATTCCATTACTTACTATCCCCACTCTACTCGGATCTTCCACAGATTTGTGTAGTCCAAAAATGCAGACATATTCTTTTCCGGCTCCTTGCTGAGACTTAACCAGCCGAGTTGCTCGTCCTATACAAACGACAAGGCATCCTGACACCTTTGGATCAAGTGTTCCACTATGGCCAGTCTTTGGCACTTCTAAAATGCGTTTTATGTATGCCACAACTTCATGAGATGAAGGGTTAGCAGGTTTATCCAAATTTATAAAACCAGACATCAAATAGTCCATCAGTGCTCTTTTCAAAGGTGAAGAACCATTCGGTAAAGGGGTGTAATGACATGTTTTAACATTCAAATTACTGATATTCTAGAAAAACAAAATACATGAATTTAAGAAGTACAATAATTATATCAAATAACAAACAAATCTGCAATAGTTTGTATAACTGTTGGTAACTACATCTGCCAATATCATTAAACACCTAATATGTACACAAAATTCTAAATAAGAGCCCTCAGTTCACCTTTATAGGAAAGACAAGATATGTTTTTTCTTCTGCCACTTTCAATACAAATCTCTTTGCAAATTTAGAATAAATCTTCTCTAACTGTACTAAAAAACATTTATGGTACAATTTTATTTAACTCTGTAAACTGCCATTTGAAATCCTCCTCACACAAAGTGACACAGTTTTTCACATAGGTGAGAGCTTTAACATAGTTTATTGGGGGAAAGAAGACGCGTGTTTTGCAATGTAAAAACTATTATTTTCACTTTAAAAAGGAATAAAGTAAAGAAAAGGGGAAAATGAAAATACAAATTGTAATGTATGGAGTTAGTGTAATAAAAAAAATGTTATAACTGCTCTCGTGTGATATAACCAGAAACACAGTTGATGCACTTTCTTCGAAAATTGGTGCCAAAACAAGAATAAAATAGTATGACCCACTCAAATGCAAAAACAATTAGCATCGCTTATCTATGAATTTCATCAATCCTGGAATATACACTTTCAAATTCCTCCCTAACTCTTCTCTGAAATATAAGTAAATTCTTTTCAGACATTGCCAATGTCATTTTATTGTATATCCGAAACCGTGGGGCTAGTTTTAATAGAGTAGCACAATGCAAGGAATCATACTTTGGAAGGACAGATATATACATTAGGGGCACTTAATGCAGCTTCTGATCAAGATGGAATATACAAGCCAGTAGCACTTAGGGGGTAATGAATACCATGGGAATAGGTCTGAGGAATAACTTTGGAGGTTTTTGGGATTAGATGAGAATATCAGTCACAGTTTTTAAAAGTAACCAATTAGATTTTTTTTATTTCTTCTGCTCCATGAATATCTGTAAATACTAACTCGTTTAAGTCATTGGCAGTGTGAATTTTGATGGATGGCAGGGTTAGAGACCACTAATACTTCTAGTTTGAATGCCATCTAGAAGTATAATTTGCATTTCTTTCTCTTATAAACATAGTCTATAAACTGCATAACTGTTGATGCCACAACTGCTTAGCTTATAACTAAGATAAAGCTCCTTAATATAACTATATTACATTAACTGCTTCAAAGTTAATGTCAATAATAAATTAATTTGAATGAAAATATACAATGCAACAAATTTTTATAATACACAATATTCTTTAGCACAGGTATATATATATATATATAGATGATAAGAAAACAAAGTTACAAATACAAATTTGTGTGCAATATACCTCACAATTAGAGATTAGCGGAAATACAACAATATGCAAGCTTTACTGTGACAACAGCATATTTACCACACAAACTTTCTGCAAACCCTCACAGCTTGCAGAAGTTTTATTTTGTCCCTTGCAACATTGATTGTTCCCTTTTAGGGTCTGTACTGGGTTGATTTTGAAAGGGGAAAGGCATCTGTAGTGGAAAGCACCATTCCATAACTTTTCCAAGATTGCAAGAATAGATTCTCAACTTAAAATTCAGATGTCAAAGATTGCTTGAAAATTATACTAGAATTCAGTTAAGAAATATCAAGGGCATTGTAAGAAACACAAAAAGGCTATTAAACTTCCTCAAATTGTAAATAAATTTTCATTGACCAAATCTGATCATTTGTATTTTACATTAGTTGCAACCCATTTGTCCAGTTTGTTAGCAATGGATGAATCTGCTTCTTGATTTACACACAGAAAAAACTTTCCATCAAAGATTACTTTTTGTTCAAAATTATATAGCACAAATAACAAATTTTCAATCAGCTTGTACCAGGTATCAGACACTACAGCAAATTTGTTCGCCAGATGCTCCCCTCAGCTACTTCGCATACCAAATACGAGGTAGTGAATACTTTCCTGAAAAAGATTAGGTGTCATTGTTTCTTTCAATGTAGATAGTTCCAATTTTTGTGCCAAAAATCTTCTGCATAAAGTTTAGTATAACTAGTGTTCCAGGCACATAATGAATAATCTTACCAGTTGCTGCCATCTCAAAAATGATGCAGAATTTACACCAATTTTATGAAAAGCAAAAGGTGTTGATACAGTTGCTTATTGGATAAATGGATGACATGTATTTATTGTTAGCACAATGATTAGGTCTGTTTGATCTCCTGCTTGGGTACATTCATGTCTTGATTTGCAAATAATAAAGAATCACATTGCTAAAATGTTCCACAGCATCACTACTATTTCTTTCAAAAGACGACATTGTCATTGAATTACCAAACATGTCCTTTGTTTCATACTTATTTGCCTGCTGCCATTCTAAGCCTAATCATTCGTTGATATGGCAAGTTTGAATACAAAAATGCAAATCTGGAACTTTTAAATAACCTAAAAAGGGATAGATATCGATGAGACCCGACCACCAACCTCTCACCAAATATAGTACCTCCCCTCAGGGAGCTCACCTTCTTTAGGTGAGTACGGGTGTCACAATCTCGAGGTGCCCTAGTGATCTTTTCCTTTTCCCAAGGGGTTTACTGTCTTTGGTGAACACAGGATTCACGAACCCAGGATACCCTAGTGATCCTTCTCTATTTTCAACCCTCTTTCTTGTCATTCAATCCATTCTTTCTTTCTCTTCCCATCTAGACCACAGATATTAAAACAAATGTTTGGCGCAATATAGCCGAAATCGGCTCTTGCGCCAATAAACCCCAAAATCACTCACTCACCCAAATATGGTACCAAAAAGGGCGCTTATCATTCTGTTGTGGTAACTCAAATTTTTCACGCTGATTTGTTCATTCTTGACAACTCTGGTGCAGATTTCAATCTTATGCTCTAGCCAAATTTCTTCCATTGTTTCAGTAATTAATGCACATTTAACTTATTCATCCTGGCAACATTTTTTTTGTGCAGGTTCGTATATAACTCGGCTTTTTTGAAAGACCTAGCCATTTCTTTGTGCTGTTTAGAGATTTAAAAATTTTTCTCAATTCTTTCCTTATTGGAGATCACTATTTGTAGAAAACCAGGTTGCATTCTTTTGTTCCTTCTTATCTTGAAAAAAACCTGGTTGTATATTTTTAATTTTTTAGGAAATTTAAACAGATCTCTTTGCATTAGAGATCAAGTTATAAGTACTTAGCATTAGTGATACAGCTCTTTAGCATTAGTGATATAGCTCTTAGAATTAGGAATATTAGCATCTTAGTACATTTATACTTTTAATTGATTTCATTATTATTTGTAGCATTTAATTCTTAAAATTTTATGGTATATTTAGAATTAAGAATAATTGCAGTCAAATATATTTATTACTTCTTCCTTTGTATTGTAGACATTTTTATAACATTTAATACTATTTAGAAATATTTATTAACATGGCTTCTGTTAACAATATTCCTACAGCTAATTGATTGCCAAATATCAATCCATTATACGGTCCAGGCATTCCAGCAAATTTCTTGGGAGTTTTTTCATCTTGTAGATAGAGCAAATGGAAAACATTTTGGGAAAAATGGTTTTCCAACATTTGATTTTGTTTATGAATTAAAGAATAGCAATGAACTGTTGTTGGAATTTTTAAGAGAAGTAGGTTCAGTCAAAAAGATTTTGGCTTGTGGGAAGAGTAGCAATATTATGAAATTAAGATCCAAAACATGTACAGATAGATTTGTTTGGACCTGTAGAAATAGGATAGATAAGAAGGAATGTGGTTTACAAAGGAGCATTAGATATAGATCTTAGTTTTCATCTAGCAAGTTGACTATTAGCAAGATATTTTTCCTGATGTATGTAATTATTATGAATTTTCCCACAAGTCTCATTTAATCGCAAAGCTTTTTTGGACCCAACGTGATGGCAACATTCAAAAGATACATTATGATAAAACTGCTCATCCATTACCTGAACTTGAGCCAGAAGATAATGTCAGAATACTAAATTTTACAAACAAAACTTGGGAGCCGGCTAAAATAGTTTCAAAGCATAAATTACATCCTAGGTCATATTTTGTTAAAAATCAGTCTGGAAAAATTTTAAGACGTAATAGAAAACATATAAGAACATCAAACACACCCTTTAATATAGAAACAGATCCCAATGACATAAGTACTTTCAATTCTGATTCAGAAGTAATTGTAAATCTTTAAAATATACAGAACTGTAACGAGTCAGATTGTAATGTCCAAAGAAGAAGTAACCGTGTTTGTAAACCACCATCTTATTTGAATGACTATGTTATGTGATTAATAACTAAAAGGGGGGATGTCATGATAACTGTAACTGTGTAATGGAACTGAACTATTGTAACTGTATATATGATTGCTTATGTTGTTGCTGTTGTGAGATGACATTGTCACTTTATGTATAATAAAATATTTAACCAAGAACTGTGTGATCACTTAACAAACATAACAATGGCTGATGGAAGAAGATTCATCAATGAAGTAATTTTGGACCATGTTGAGGAATCGACCGAGGCAATTGGTGGAGTAAGAAAGATTGTCGAAATTGACAAATCTAAGTTTGAAAAAGGGAAATATAATAAAGGCCATCATGCAGAAGGTCATTGGGTTTTTGGAGAAAGAGGATCAGGAAAACTGTTTCTTGTTGCTGTTCATGAGTGGACGAAAGAAACGCTACTAGGTATTATAAAAGACTGGACTCGACCTGCGGAAAAACTATATAGTCTGATTATTGAAAATTGTATGATTGCCTGGCAAAAGAGGATTATGTACATTTGATGGTGAACCACAGCAAGGCCATCTGAATAAGAAGGCCGCACCAGTCAGAGGGCTAGAAATAGTCACGTGATCAAAGGAGGGAATGAGATTTTTTTTGGCGGGACCCACGATTACTCACGCTTCCATCTTGTATGCTGACAGTTGGTATCTGTTCCCAAATGTGTTTTTTAGGATAACTTTACAATTCAGGATTACTTTATATACCATAAAGAAAGGTACAATATTTATATTATTATATACCTTTATTGTTGTGTCATTATTGAATTTTTTTCTTTTGAGTCTTGAGGACATGGTATAATAAATTGATGCTTATGTGCCAACATCCTTAATTATTTGTAAATTAAGATATTTTGTTTTATATGAGAAGTTGGTGTTTAATGTTATATTTCTTTATTCTGTCAAATCTTAGTTATCTTAAAAAAATTTTCATAACTTATCCTAAAGCTGCACACATTTTATAAAAAATGCCTCGTTATTTTTGTGTACCAAATTGTTCCTCTAATAAACCAGGGCAGCCCTATGTTTCAAGTGTTTCGTTTCCCAAAAGATGAATAGTTGTTACAAACTTGGAAAAAGAAAATTCCAAGGGATTTTAAAAACACTAACAATAGTGTAGTGTGCATTAAACATTTCCCTGAATCTTCCATTGTGAGAAAAGATAAAATTACAGACAAGACTGGTACTGTTATTGAAATACCTAGAGTGTATCCAAAATGATCATAGAATGCATATCCTTGCATTTTCCCTGGTTGTCCATCCTATTTGAATGAAAAAATTAAAGAACACTCAGTGACAATTCAACGAAAGGAAAAAAATGAAACAATTAGATGAACAACTGTTGACTAATTTTATTAAGAAAGACGAAATTACCACTTTTGAATATTTAAAAGAAAATCTGTTAATGCGAGAAAATCCTATATCTTATTTCTTATCTAAAAATAATGTTCTAAAACATGATTGTGAAAGTTGCATAACATTTCTTTTTATTAATTGTGAAAATTGTCCTTCTATTTTAAAATCCCTGAAAATACATACAGATCTCTATTGCTATATTTAATAATAATCGTCAATTAAATATACCTTCTATTGGAAAAATTCTTAATAATCCTCCTAGATTAACATATTTCAGTGAACTGCTAAATATTCTTAATACAGTAAATGTCTTTGAAGAAATTTGTTCTATTAATTCTGTTCCTGATCATGTTATGGCTATTCAATCATGGGAGAATTGCATTGAAAATTGTAATGCTGAAAATTTTGAGGCAGCAAATTTTATTTTAGAGCAAATGAAATTATTAAATTCAAATAAACATGGCCGTAAGTATAGCAGTAATTAATGGTTTTTTCTTTCTGCATGTATATTAAATCTACTGCACGCTATTCCTATGTAAGGGATAAGGGGAATATAATTCTTCCAAGTTTGAGACAGTTACAGAGAGTTGCATCTGGATTAAATGTTACTCCAGGTTTGTCAACTTTGGTGAATGAAAATTATCTACAAGGTAGATGTAAAGAACTAAAAGACCATGAGAAACACATAATATTACAAATTGATGAAATTTTCATCAAATCAGCGATTACATATAAGTGTAATAAAACTGTAGGACTTACAGAGAAAAGAGATGCAGCTACTACGATTCAATGTTTTTTATACTCTTCTTTATTGAGTAAAAATAAAGAAATAGTATCATTGAACCCTGTAAAGAACATGAATGCTGAAGATTTGCATTCTACAACTTTAGAAGTTTTGTCACTAATGGAAAAGGCAGGTTTTTCAGTTGTTTGTATTATAAGTGATAATAACAGAGTAAATAGAAATTGTTTTTCTAAATTGTGTAATGGTACCATAAAGAGTGTTATTCAGAATCCAGCTAATAATACAAAAAATTGCATCTTATTTTGGATTCAGTACATCTTATCAAATCTATATGAAATAATTGGTTGAATCAGAAAGATGCTGATTCTTCTTTAATGTATCCTGATCCTTCAGAATTTTCTCAAATCCGAAAAGCATCTTTTTCATCATTATTTAAAATTTATAATGAAGAAATGAACAATATTGTTAAATTAGCTCCTGAATTATGTTTAAAAGCTTTGAAACCGACAAATTTTGAAAAACAAAATGTTAAATTAGTTTTAAAAGTTTTTGAAGAAAGCAATGTGACAGCACTTAATATATTACAAGATAAATTAGGCTACACAGAAATGTTTAGGGACACTGCAATATTCATCAAACATATTTTAGATTTCTGGCAAATAATGAATATTAAAAATCCAAATAAGGGTCAAAATCTTAAAATTGAAAAACAGTGTTCCTTTTCGTCACTAGATGATAGATTCACTTTTCTTTCAAAATTTGTTCAGTGGCTGGATTGCTGGAAAAATTTAAAACAAAATTAACGAGAAGGTTGTTTTAGCGAGGAAACATTTTTTGCTTTGAGGCATACAGTAAATACCACCCCAGAACTAATAAAGTGTCTTTTGATGGAGCGGAGTTTCAAATATGTTTTAACTGGAAAGTTCCAAACTGATAATTTAGAAGATAGATTTGGGCAATACAGACAAATGTTCGGATCAAATTATCATGTTACTGTGCAGGAAATTTTGCAAGCTGAAAAAAAGTTGTGCATTAAAAGATTGTTAACTTTGCACTCGGATAAATATGTTACTATTTCACTAAAAACTAATTTCAAATCATTCAGGTGAGATATTTAATGTTAAAGTAGATATTAAAGATTTCAACGAAATATTAAACACAACAAATAAATCAGATGATATTTCAATAGAAGAGTATCAAGTTTTAATGTACATAGCGGGTTATTACATGCACAATATAAAATTCGAATGCTCCGATTGCAAATATACATTTGTTTTAGACAAGCAGATTAATTTTGACTCAGAAATTGTCGAAGAGACAAAATATTTGAGACTTCTGGATAGAGGAGGTTTAAAAATGCCCACAGATATTGTTATGAAAGTCATTTCAACACAATATTTCATTTTTAATTTGTTAATATCGAAAACATTTGAATCAAAGTTTCTTAAAGTTGAGAGAGAGAGATTGCCAGTTATCTTGATTTACAAGCATAACAGAAGCTTATCTGGAATTACATGAGTTGTGGAATGCCTTGCATTCGTTTCATTCACTTTGTGTAAATTGAAACATACCTGCATTTTCATATTTTAAAAAAAATTTTCATTATATTCGGGAATATATGCTTAAATAATTATTCAAAAAAGCACAGTGAAGAAATTTTAACTGTGAAGGATAACCGAAAAATAAAGAAATTTAAGGCCAATTAAATTTTATATTTTTCTGCTTTAATTATTTAAATGTTCAATTATCGATTCGAATATTATTCATTGTGCATGCATATCTTAGTAATTTATTTTTATACTCTATATATTTCATGAACATGTTTAATTGTTTACATAAGTATCATTTGAAGAAAAATTCTAATTATTTACGTTATTCGTTTAAATTATTTTCATGAAGATTTTAGCATTCAAAGTATGTAAAATGTTATTTTTTAATTTCAAAATTTTTGTTTGATTTTTAGTTGTTTTTACCGTAGCATATATTTAATTTTAATGCATAAAAATATAATTAATAGTTTAAATAATATCACAATTGCAAAAGATTCAAAATTGGAACCTAATCAGTATGTAGCCTCATTAATGATATATTCCATGAAAAGGTTTTTTTTTCAAGATTATTTATAGGTACCGTAATTTCGCGCGTATAGTCCGCGGACTATCTGTGTTTAAAATGCGAATTTTTGAAGCTGCGGACTATCTACCAGTGCGGATAATACGCTGGTTGTTCACGGTTAAAATCGTTGAAATTTAAAAAACACGCTGTCGTGAACTGCCGATGATCGGGATTTATAAAAGCCGGGATTGTTAGTGAAAGCGACGAAATCACTGACAAGTGAAGATAGTGATGCTGAAAATAAACTTTCGGACACTCTTCCCGAAAATATATTAGAACTGTTTAATTCTGATACCGATGAATCGGACTTTGAAGGTTTTCGTTAATGTAGTAGAATGTGTGATTAATTAATATATGATTAATTAGTAAGCACTGTTTTTTATTTGTATTTAGCGTTTTATTTCTGAAGGTATATTAGTTAGGAAGTACTTTTTTTCTATTTATACTTAGTTCTTTGTTTCTAAAATACATTAATATTGCCGTATTAAAATAATGTAATTTCGGACGTATAGTCCGTGGACTATCTGACGATTTTTGAAATTTATTTTATATAAAATCGTGTCTGCGGACTATACGATGGTGCGGACTATACGTGCGAAATTACGGTAAGTGTATTTACTAGTGTATATATATATATTTAGAGTATAATCTAGAATCTATATTTGCTAATATAATTACTATGGTGTCTAAAACTGTTTGCATCATTTTTATATATTTCTGCATACATTTTTTTATATAATAATATGCCTCTAATGCTTTACTTTTATATTTTCTTTGCAAGTAAATGTTTCTTTTTTATATTTTGTTTGCTTGAAATTATTTTATTTTTGAATATTGAATTATTTTAATTGAATACATTTTGGTACACATTTACTGTACGGTCATCCTTGGCGCGATTTTTTTTGGCGATAAACATTTTAGTATGGCAACCCCTATTGGTCAACGGAATTTAGCCTGGTCAAGAGAGTTTAGCCGCCATTATTTAAGTTTCGTTCGACCACGTTGCATGTGTGTGTTTTTTTTTAATCTTCAGCTCTCGCGTTCTTTTTGTGAAATTTTTTTTATGGCTGCATGGGGAATGTCCGAGGTAAGTGCGAGAATGTTTTGTGAGAATGATGTAATGTGGTATGCTGAGAATGTTAATTTAAGGTATTTGTTTGGATTATAAAAGGGAAGGAAACGTTTGAATTTTGTATGAAAGCGGGTTTCATTGCGGATAGATATGAGTGTTGTAAATGTGGTAAGGATATGAAATTGGTTGAAAGGCACGATATAAGTGGAGGTGTAAATCTAAGGTGAAAAGACAAATGCATAACGTCAAAAAGAGTGTGAGAAAGTTTTTTTTTTAATTCAGTCGAATTACATTGAATGAGATTTTAGTTCAGGTTTATTTGTGGGCGAGTCAAGAGTAATTTTGATTTTAATATGAAAGAGTAAATGTTCTTCTAAGACTGTGTGATTATTGTTTTCAGTTATTTGGCCGCCATTTTTATTGCACAGGCAACATTTTCACTAAGCTGTTTTCTTTAAATCTCGTTCGTAGAAGAAGTTGCCATTTTGGCGAGATTTTGAAAAAGTCGCCAAGAGTGACCGTACAGTAAATGTTTACCTACATTTTTAACATATAATCCAGAATCTATTTTTGCTTTATAATTACTGTGGTGTCTAAAACTGTTTGTCATTTCTATATTTGAATATATTTTTGCATGCATTTTTTTATAATATGCCTCTAATGGTTTTTTACTTTTCATATTTTCTTTACAAGTAAATGTTTCTTTTTATATTTTATTTGATTTAAATTATTTTATATTTTTGAATATTGAATGAATGAATTACTTTAATTGAATACATTTTCAACATATAATCCAGAATCTATTTTTGCTTTATAATTACTGTGGTGTTTAAAACTTTGTCATTTCTATATTTGTATATATTTTTGCATGTATTTTTTTTTATATAATTCTTTCTTTTGTTATGATTCATTGATTCTATGAGCATAAAAAAATATGCCCTTTCACAGGAAAAAGGAACTCCAGCAAAATGTTTATGAATTCAGACGATTTTTTATTAATATGCCTCTAATGTTCTACTTATTAAATTTTCTTTGCAAGTTCTTTTTTTTATATTTTATCTGTAGAAATTATTTTACAGTGAGTCAGTTTTTTCTTAGATTTTTCTTCTACTGTTATGAGCCTTTCACAAGTGATACTTATCCCTTTTCCAGGAAAATATTAGACATTCTAGCATATTAATACATAACATTCATCAGAAAATATTCCAAGTGAGAACTAAAAAAAAACCAATAAAATGTGGAAATATTAGTCTATAACCTGAAAAGAAATAAATGTTGTAAGCTTTATATTCCTCACAAAGCGAGTGCGCGTAGTAAAGCATTCCCTCCTTTCGCGACATCATATAAAGGCTGTCATGGCCTGATCTCTTCAAGGTGGCTTTGACCATAGTTACTGTTTCGTTGATCCTGTCATGCAATGCCACACAAACACTACTGAGAGTGTATGGCATTATATTAAGGTTTCACTGCCTGCCAAAAATAGGCAAACTGATTTCAGTTTTTACTTAGCAGAGTTTATGTTCAGTGTTTCTTGTCAAGAGAAGGAGACTGATTTGCTCACTACATTTTTAGAGTTAGTCAGGGAATGTGACTGGACTGACTTTACATATGGAATTGATTAAATTTTTAAGAAAGCTTAGAGTTTTATAACATAAATATATGTAATTATTTTAAACATATTAATTTACTTATAATTCACTTTCTATGAAATTTTCTTTAAGCATCCATTGTTTTTTGTGGAAATGATTATTGTAATGTTCTGTGGTAATGATTATCATAATTTTCTGAACCACAAAAATCAAAAATATTAAATCTTTTTTTTAAAAAAAAAGTTGTAAATAATCTTATCATTTTTTCCCCTTTTCATTTACTATTTTACTCTTATTTCTTAGACAAATCAAATACAAGAAAACCAATTTCAGTATGACAAATCAAATACAAGAAAACTAAATATATATTTATATATATACAGTCGACTCTTGATAATTCGAAGTTGTAGGGACCAATGAAAAACTTGGCACTATCAGGAGTCTAATTATCAAGAGGGTAGGAAAACCCTCCCAAAATACACAAAGAGAAATTTTTTTCTAACACATTTAAAATTGAAACTATTTAATAAAACAACAATTGTACCTACAATAAAATTATTTTAAAGTATTTAAAAAGTACATATTATGCAGTATTATACACAAGTTAAAAGTCCTGTTAAAATAATGCATTTATGTATTAAAAACTATTATAAAAAGAATACATACTGTACAAAATTTATCTTTTTTGACGAAAAAAATCTGTTATCGTTAAAAAACTGTTTAACCTGCAATCGATTACGTCAGACGCTGTCGCCAAACCATTTATTCTTCAAGGCAGGGTCCAATTCAACCCATGCTCTATTTGGTGCTTCCTGCCATAAGTCATACAGATGAGTCATGTCACTCTGAAGCAAAATACACAATCCTATACATATTTTCTTTACATTAGTGGACCTTCCTTTCTGAACACATGTATAGTAAGGTTACGTGTTTAACCTTTGTAAGTTTTTTTGCTTGAGGAACCGGGAAACACTAAGAAGGGATGGCAGACATATGGCCATAAAAAGGACTACATTACAGGGGAGACTAACAGACACAAAACTTGTGAACTACAACCTGTTTGCTACAGGACTGTACATGATAGTGAGTGTTCGAATTGTCAAGAGTTTTATAAGATAATAATCACGTGTTGTAGTCTGGTCAGTCACATATTTTACTTCGAAATATTGAGTGTTCCAAAACGTACACTCAATGCATTGTTTTAATTCAAAATATCAAGTTTCTTCAGGGGCTGTGCATGTACTTCGAATTAGCGAGAGGTTTGAATTAGTGAGAGTCGACTGTATATAACTAAAGCATGTGATTATTAAAAATTACTTAGTGTAATTAATTAGCATTAGTCATAATACAAATTAAAGCATGTGATAATTAACAATTAATTAGTGTAATTAGCATAATTAGTTACTGAAATGATTAAAGTACTTCCTTTTTTCTAGAGAAATCTCTATCTCACTATATGATCTCTTTTGACTCAAGAATTTGTGCCTTAGGGTATAATTTCCAATTCTATGACTTTTGTTTACATTTTCAGATCATCCTTATGAGTTGAACATTAGGCCAAACGTAGCGGACAGAAAACACTGTATTTGGCGAGAAATGACTTTTAGCCCAAAAAATCCAAGATGGCAGTTGCCAGGCATATAAAATAACCGTTCCATTTATAATTACTTATTATTTTTCACATGTATTTCGACTATGAGCTTAATACTGCCATTCATTTTTTGAATTCGGACGGTATTATTCAACGTAGCCGCCAGTATGGTTGCAATTGTACTTACGAACCCAAAAATTTTCTGAAGGAGGTGGAAGCTCTAAGACTGGCAAATCTCAACCCCCCCAATTAATGAGCTGATGTAACTCAGAAATCTGAATAGAAAGGCCACTATTGCCATATTCATGGAGAAATACAATTTGATAAAATAAACGCAAAATCTTGTCAAATTGAAAGTCTCCATACAAAAGCCTTACAAAAAAAAATATTTACTTTTAGTAAAAGAGGCCAGTCTCTAGTGTCTTCTTTACGACGTGCCTCCACACTTTCCGAGACCACGCTAAAGTCCTCTTCACACTGGATGTCCTATTTAAAAAAGCAAAATAAATTATATAAGCAACAACATATTTCGTACATTATAAATGAAGTTTAAATTTATGACAGAATAATTCCTAATTATTGTACACAAAAACTCTAGTGTGACATAGCTATTAATTATCATAACAATACTGATGAATGATTTTATTACATTGTGCAAAATATTAAGAGATTAAGTTCATCAAGCAAAAAAAAAAAAAAAATCCCTCATCACATAAATATAATTTAAGCCATAATATAGACATTGTATTTACTTATAATACTTACACCAAGTGACTTTTTCTTCTTTTTATCTTTTGATTTTGGTATTGGTGTTTCTAGAAAAAAATAGTAAATTGTACATTTTAAAAAACAAAGAAAAATTTTAATATATTTAGTTACTTATGTAGTATTGCAACAATTGCTAACTCTATTAAAAACTTGTCAATTTCCTATGCGTCATATGTGCTGAATTGGCATACATGTGCTTCGTTTTATATGTCGCCAATAGGTTGTGATAATATGTTAGTACCTATATTTACACAAAAAACTAAATTTTTACCTCTGTCTAAACAAGAATAAAATCACTCTAAACATTAACTATTGCCCTGTTGTTTACTTACCACATCATGGCCATAAAATTCAATAACTTACACTTTTAGAAATTAACTGAAGTTATCTTTCTTAAAGTAAGTAACCATTTAATAGTTTTAACTCTGGATTAGTAATTAATGAATTTATAAATTTATCTTTTAGTATTATACATTTTTTGGCAGTCAACAACCTTCTGGGGGCCGATCTTGCACACATCAGATCTTTCGAGGATAAGAAACAACATAATCTATCATATTTACTTTTTTCTTTATTGAGCTTAGTTGTTATTTTTCTTTTTAAGGACCAGGAAATCAAACACAGTAACAAATAGAAAATGAGCCAAATTTTGTTCAACCATCATGTTTGTAAAGAATGTATCTTATTCAATAATATCACCAATGTTTATGTTAGTGACAACTTAGAAAAACAATCACTACTAGGTTTACTTCCAATGATGTAAGCAAATGATTACTTAGTAATAATATATTAATTTATCAAATATTACAGATTTTGTGCCAGAGTTCATTCGCTACCTAACTAAAATTAAACAACTTCTCATTTCTAAAATTTCCTGATTTCAACAAAAAAAAATTTAATTACAACCAACAATTTGGCTCAGATTTTGCAGCCAAAGATTATGTTTTTCATTTTGACGAGCATACACCACATTTACCCCAACACAATTTTTATCGCTAGCAGACCCACCAAAATAGAATCCAACTGGTGGAGGACTTTAATAGCTTTACATCACTTAGAAGAGACACAATGACTATATAGAAAAACACAATGCTGGCCACGAATTCACGAACATGATCAGTAAGCGACCACTTGGCAAGAAGGAAAAAAAAGAGCATTTTCATAAAATTGCTGCATTGCAATTAAAAAATAGAACAATTAAATATATAATTCAGAAATCAATTTTGGAAATTTATCTTAAATATGTATTCGGAGGATTTTAAATTT